>JAPDSC010006475.1:0-10157 GCA_026290005.1 Latrodectus geometricus
TACTCCGATGTTTGATTAAATTTCAACAGCTGTAGTTTTTCACATAATAGCTAATTTGCTCGGTCCTGCAATTTTAAAAGGATTCCATGCCACCACAAACACCTATTCCGAAACAGATTCATACCCAACACAAACTGAATCGAAGGTCAGAACACCTACCATTCATCTGATAGTTAGCTTGTTAACCCAGACATTTCTAAAACATTTAAATAAAATTAACTGTAATTACTATATAAATAGTATAATTAAATCCCTCCGTGATGTGAATTAAGAATTATTCAAGTTGATTACAAAGATTTTGTTTAAAAGCTAAAAAATGCAAGACAATTCTAGATATGTTAATGATTTCATAATTTTTATATATGTGATGTATAAACCTAAATAATGGGAACATTATGGATTTCCTTTAAACTATTAAACTGAAAATACAGTAGGTAGTTTCGAAAATAAACATCTGTGGGATTAAAATTTTATTTGACAGCTGTATCATACAAGCCAAAATTAAAAATAATTTATTCTAAAAAGTTTTTATCGCGAAGTTTAAAAAACATTACGGAGCCAATAGGTAAAAACAGATACTAGGGAAAAATACAAAAAAATACGAACTTAGAAAAAAAAAATATGTACAGAAAAAATGTAAAAGTTATCAGAAAAATCAAACCTAGGAAAAAAAGATTAAAAATGAAAAGCAATTACAGATCTTAAAAATCAAATATATTTAAATGGGCTGTTTCATTAAACAAGTAATTTAAAGTAGGGTAAAAAATGTAAAATAATGTATAAAATTAGGTCATTCATATAAAATATGGCTTGCACTTAAAATCATTTTACCATATGTTTACAAGATGGTTCATGGAGACAGATATACTTTATCCAAAAGAATGTGATTGATGCTTTGATGTAATGACATTAAAATGCTAGGATGTTCCTAGTCAAATAGAATGTTTAGTTCCCTGTTTGTCCCTGAATCCTAGAATTTTTTCTAAAGAGCATAAATTGAAAGAAATTAAATTCTTTATATCTCCATAAATGACTAGTTGGAGATTTTGCGTTTCGATTTGCAGTCAGCAAGCTAATAACCAGTATAATACTGACATGTTTATGCATGCATATATATATATATACATACATATATGTATACATACATACATATATATACACATACATATATTAAACACACTAATAGAAATTCAAAAACCCTTAGGACAGTTCTTTAGTGAAAAGAAGATTTTGTTAACTAGGAAAGTCTTAGGAAAATGAAGATGCTTCACGTGCTCCTACCTTCAGTGTAACCTGAAAATTCACAGATGCGAAAACACGTAATTACAGCGAGCACTAAGAAAGACAACTTAAGCAGTGTAGATATATCAAACATAAGAAAAGCTTATAATGGAGTACATATAAATATTACTTTTAATGTGTCTCCTGGCGTTCGATCCATCAGTAAAATGAAAACGTTATGATAAAATTATGACTATCTAAAAATTATCTTGACTATAGTGTAAACTTTATTTAGTTAGGAAAATGCAGCTAAAAAATCTATTTACAAGCAGAGAATCACATGGTGGAATACACGACAGCAGTCTCAATTTGAGTCTAGGTTAAGACTAGCTTCCTCAAAGAGATTCGATTTCTTAGCAAAAGAGAATAAAGAGTTGACAGATTTTTAATACCTGCTTTTGAAGGGAATAATTTCTGAAATTTTGATGCAAAGAAAACTGGTAGTTATCTATACAGAGGCAGCTAATAGATGAGGTATGAAACGACAAAATACATTCTCAAAGTGTCTTAAGGTGAATCGAATCAGACCTAGAGCAAACTGATTCAGAATTATAAGCCACTATTATCAATACAGAACAGCGTAATTCACTAATAAAACCTGAAATATGGTTTATCATTACATTAAGTACTTAAAAACATTAGCATATTTAGTTTTTAACTTACCCCAACGGAAAGAAAATCAATTTTCTATTTAAAATTACCCAAATATGCTGAATCTTGTTAAAAACAGAAACATCATGAAGGCAGATACTGCGATAACGATGCAGATCCCATTTTTCAACAAAAAAGAATGCAACTGCTTTTTGTGAGCCAAATTGAATTATTTTTATGACACTAATCTGCAATCAATCTACCGAGGACATTACAAAATGCAATACTGTTTTTTTTTTTTTTTTTTTAACAGTTGATCCAAAGAGGTTCAGTTTCAGTTCAGTTCAGATATTAAGAATTTGATCGAGTGCTTGCAACTTTTAACCTGCGGAATAAGCATAGTTGATGCAAAGTATGGAGTTTAAAATATGAGGTAATATGGGAATTAAAATAACATGCTTTTAGTGATTAGGAAATGCTGTGACTTTCAAATGTTTCTGTTGAATAATTCGCAAAATATTCAAATATTTGGGCTGAATTTTTAATTAGAAGTGAAGGAAACAAATTTACACTTAAGCGTTACAAAACTGGAAATAAGTAATTCTCACGCTTTCTTTATTCACTTTTTTGTATTTCAGAAAATATTTTGCTATTCAATTTGATTCATAAATATTCTTGAACTATTAAAACATAGGCTGGCAAATATAAGGTGTTTGGCAATAACGTCTTTATTAATTAGGATGGTGATATAATGTACAGAATAAGCATTTTAGTCTTTAAATTCCAGAATTTCTTTTTAAGGCAAAAATAAAATTCTATCTCTGAAATCATTCCGCTTTAATTTAGTGATTTGTGAAATGATTATACTACAGGTACTCCTCCAAAATTATGTACACAACCGGCTTACGGAAGTTTCTACCAATTGATCCATAGATCAAAATTATACTTCAAGCCTGAAGCTTTAATATTGATATTCAGAGCTGACATTTAATTTAGCATATTTTTATTATTAAATTCAATATGAACTCTTAGAAAACTTCAAATTGTGTACAAGCTTCAAATAATCGCGTCCTTACAAGAAATAGAAAATATTTAAAATTATCAAAAGTTAAAAGATTTTGAATCTATTTACGCTGACATATATATAGATTTTCCATTGAGTGATTGTGATATTAATGATCAGAATTCAGCTTGTAACTCAAAAAATCATTCTCTTGTTAATAATTCATCAAATGTATTTAATTCTCAAGATAATATCCATTATCAGACCAGATCTGGACGTGTTGTAAAATTTCCATCACATGAAGGATTATTATAGATTTAAAAACTAATTGGGTGATGTACTTAATATATAAAAAATTGTATTCAATAAATTATAATTTGTTAAGCTGTATCTCAAGAGAGACCGTTTTTAGGAACTTGGTTAATGTGCTACAGAATTAGAACGATCTGATGGAATTAACTTAACATTGTTATTATAACTAATAAAAGTTATGTTTAATCTCTTGATTATCTGTCTTTAATAAACAACAAACATTACACTAGACACAAACCAGCACAATTCAAAACGCAGGACTAGCCATACAGCTATCTATACAGGTGAGAAAGCATCGCTCTAATAAGCACCAACCGTTAGCCTGAAAACAGACTTGTTTTAGCGAATTGTTTACAGAGAAGATAGTCAATGGGAGTACAGGAAAATCCTATATCAATTTTTCTTTACAAATTACACGACCCATGAATGGAGTGAAATGCCAAAATAAATATAGTGAATACGAGCTCTAGATGAAACATAAAGAACTTCAAGATAAAACAAGCAATTCGGAAGATTTTATCTCAGCGCCAACAAAGGAGAAAGAAACACTAGAAAAAAAGAAAGTTGGTTGGTTGGGTTTTGTGGCGCAAGGTCCAAAAGAGGACATGCTGCGCCAAGAATAAAACTTTTATTTTTCTTTCATTTTTTTTTAATTCATTCATTAAAAAAAAAACTTTGTATATAATATTATTAAAAATTTATTTGCCTATATATAATTACATTAATAAAACGTAAAACATAACTTAGATAAAATTTAAAAAACCTATAGTCCTTAAAAAAGCAAATAAATTTCTGTTGTTAAAATCATGACATGAAATTAAAATATGTTAAATTGTATATGGTTCACAACACGTTTCACACCATGGATTTAATTCACTTAAAAACAAATGTCTGTGTGTGGAACATGTGTGTCCGATACGAAGGCGAGTCAATTTGACATCTGCTCTTTGTAACGGTAAAACTGACGATTGAATGAGGTATGGGAAGATGGTACGCAATTTGTTTGTGACCTGCATATTTCGTAACTCCTGCCAGAGAGAGTTGACAAATCTTTTTACAGAAAAAAGGAAAGATACTTATTTCTAGATACTACTTTAAGACCCAGCATAAATTATTCGTTTTAGAATTGCCGTTTTTAGATGTTTGGTTGGGTTTTGTGGCGCAAGGTGCCGTTTTTAGAGAACTATTAGCAGTGTAAGAAGAGTCACAAGCTCACCAAGTTTGTAGTGTGTATACTGAAGAGTAATGAAAAGAATCACTGTTAAAAGGCATTTGGCCGTCGCATTACTAGTAGAAGTGAACTAGTTGTTTGCTAAAAAAACGTGTGGAATGTGTTTGTCAAATATCTAAATAGGCCACAAAGTTATTATAGCTGATGTTTAAACTTTATGAATTTGCAGAATTATTCAAGTATTTTTCATGCGTATACTACATACAATATTTTGAAATTAGTTTCATGTGAATAAATCAAATATGCAAGTGCCTATACACCCAAGGCTAACATACATGATTAAGCATGCATTCGTGTGATGAACCGAATGCACAACATGAAATTGCCATTTAATAAAACATAACTTTATACAATAAGGCTAAAGCAATACTATATTTCTTCACTTTTTATGATATAAAAGGCATTAAATAAAAAACTGGAATTTACCTGATGATGAACATGGCTGATTCGGATCGAAATCATCATCTACTATGTCATGATAAATAGGAGAAGTACTGGGATCTGAAAGTTTTCAGAATATAAGTTCGAAGAAAATTTGTCATTCACATGTTAACTGGCAATACTATCCATAGTATGCTTAAATACATTTATCTGATAAGATATAAGTATAAAAAAGTATGAAACATTCTTAGTATAAATTTTTCCGACACACACAGGAGATATTTATACTTGTTAGTTTATAGATCTGAACTTTTTCATAAAAATGAATGTATAAGGAGAAATTGTTTTACAAATTAAAGTCATTGCTAAAAATTGCCCAATCTGTAAAAAATTCAATTTATGGAGGAATAAAATTACGAATTTAGCTTTAAAAAGTTTACTTTATTATCCCAAATTTAATGAATGGTTTAAGAAACCAGAAGTTTTATTTCTAAAGAATCATTGAATATTTTCTCTAATATTTCTAATCTATTTTCTTCTAATATTGCAATTTCTTCCTTCTTTATTTCATCATACGGTTATTGATCGAAAATAATCGGAAAGTTCATTGCAAAAATCATTTCATATGCTAATCACTTTTGCCACTTAATGTTCAATTTTGCTCACAAGTTTTTATCAGACCACAGCTAACAATAGATTCCCCATACTAATATAAAAATCCAAACTCAAGGGGGAACTCTAAGACAAAAACTGTTAAACCAAAGTGAACTAACTATTCAGCTGCTTTTTTGGTTCATTTCTCCAATTAGTGTTCATAGTTAAAAAATTCCCTTATGATAATGACATTGCAGGCCCCCACAATATCACTCTGTACATAAAAACTATCCTCGATATTTTGACAGATATTAAACTAATCATCGCAATTGAACAATGTCAAGAGTGAGTTTATCTAAAGAACTTTAAGAGGGAAAGAGTACGGTAATACATTCATTAACTTCAACAAAGAAATATTCTGCTGCACAAAAAGTTCTTTTGGATATTTTATATTCATATTAAGTCATCTTGATGGTTGTCTAAAAATTACTTTTTCGTACGTCTTTCCTTTAATTTTCCTAGGAAAGAATTTGAATGTTATTCGTTTAAGCGTAAACATAAATCATATGTTATGTCCCCATTTGGGCGATTTCTCATAAACCCACTTTCAATCTTTGGAAAGAAAAACTGTTTCCTAAAATTATGACCAAAACTTTGATTTTCTGACTATGGTTCTCTTTTGCACTTTGCACAAAGTGTTAAATATCAAGGTGTCATTCTTGACCAAAAATTATCGTGGAAAAAGCATAAAATTTCTTTCTATAAAAGATGAAAATATTAATTTCTTTATCGAATTGCCAGAAGTACATTTGAGGTAAGCTACTATGTCAAAAATTGCGCTAAATTAGCGTACATATTTATTTTTGGTAACAAGAAAAATGGTAAATTATGTAATTTTTCTAAAAAGAACTTAATATTAATATTTACAAAATAAAAATTTACTGACGAAAATAATTCAAGTATTGATATTTCAAAAACTGACCATCCTATTCACATCATTTAGTTGAAATTTGGCACTGTATATCTGTGATAAGTTTATCATACTGTGGCTGGTACGAGCTTATTGCAATGCACAAACACAAAACTAAATGTTCATCTGTTAAATGCCACCAATGCTTGTTTTTGTTCATGGTTGAAAACGCAGATTCGCAAAGATACCTCGATCCAAAGTATGATTTCAAATACAAGATAAATTTGTAAATATTTGGAAACGTTTCCTCAGAAATTAATTTCTAAAAATCAGTATCGCTAAATATGGTCTGGATTTAAGAAATATATCGCATCTTAATTTAATAATTTCTTCCTCGACCGTGATTCATGTGATATTTATTAAATGTCCTATTTTTTCAGATATCCATCAATGTTGACATTTTCATTAAATGGAAATATCATAAAATTGATTATTTCTTTCAACCTAATTAAGTCAGCGAATCTTCTTTCAAATTCTTCAAACAAAACAAATATTAATCGAAATCTCTAGCTGTTTAATACGCCATAAATTCTTGTGATTATAAAGAGGACTATTCAAATGAGATTTAATGCGCTTTTTTATAGATAGAACAAATTTGGCATTAGTGTTTTTTTAATAACTATACTAACATTTGTTATTTTCAACAGCACGAATAGAATACAGTTTTCAGGCAGAACTTTTGTATCTTGACATCAAATGGATCAAGGATAATGGAACAGAATCACCAAAATATATCTTACTCCTTCTGATTCTTAAACTTTTTAAACAGAGTATTATCAGCACGTAAAATCAGTGACTGAAACCCTAGAAAACAACTTAAAAATAGAATTTAAATCCGTTTTGCTTATACTCATGCACATAACTGATTTCATGAAAATGAAAGAATACTTTTAGTCTCTTTAAAAAATATCCCTTAAATTTACCCATCTGTGAATCTCTGTCACCATTCACATCTGTGAATACTTTTTTAAAGAGCTATTGAAAGTCAAGTCCTTTCATAATAAGCAGCTTTTATGCTATGTGAATTTTAAATTTTCGCAGTATATATCTGGTCATGGTAATTTATAGGTTACTAGTCCCGTTTCAATTTAAAATCAAATTCTGGTGAATATTCATCAACAGTACCTCAAGATGTGAGGAACGTGTAATTTTCTCTTTCCCTACCTTTGATGACCCCAGATTATGCTTACAGAACGAATTCAAAATGTCTGGCTTGATTTGGCCATTGAAGTAAAATTTTGTCAACGCAAATAGCTCTTCCCTACTTTCGTCTGTTTTATTTTTTCATGCAACATTTTTTAAAGTAAACTTCTGTAAACAACGCGTTAGAATCTCATCCGTGGCCAAAGATGTACAAGTGCTTAAAAATATGATCATTATCTTAGTTTGGCAATATATTGATTAAACTACACTGATTAATATTATAGTTATTGAACCAAATTTCAATTTCCTATTACATTTATCTCTCACCCAAGTAATCACCTTCTGTTCTTAATAAATTTAAGAAAGTAAGCACAATTCGATAACTATATTCTACAATGTTTCATAAGGAAGTTATGTTTAAATAATATTTGTATGTATTTAATGCATTGACGCACAAGATTAAACATTTAATTAAAAAACACCATGTGTCAGTTAATGTAAGCTTACCTTGTTGTTGGGCTGGTGGATCAGAGCTCACAATGTTCAAAGATACATCAACATTTGCTGTAATGTAAATTCGTGTTAATTTATAATCTTAAAGAATTAATACAAATCATTTATGAAGAGTTTAAACATTTAATTCAATATTGAAAACTATGTTGTGTAAACTTTTTAAGAGCAACAATTACACAATGAGAATATGCTGTAACACAAAACAAAAAATATTCTTTTTAGTTAGTTTAATACTTTTTGAATTACAAATTTCACGTAAATTAAAAAATTAGTTTTCTACTTGGAACACTTATAGATTACAAAACAATACACTACTGGCCATTAAAATTGCTACACCATGAAGAAATGCAGATAACGAAATGATATTTCTAGTATAATATATTTGTCCAATAAATAACAAGTGATTAAATTTTCAAACAATTTGGCTGGATAGATACTGAGAAATCAGTACCCAGAACAACCACCTCTGGCAGTAATAACAGCAGTTATACGCCTGGGCATTGAGTCAAACAGAGATTGGATTGCATGTACAGATACAGATTTACAGATGCTCGGCAACCATTGACCAGACGTTTTCTATTGGTGAAAGATCTGGAGAACGTGGTGGCCAGGGAAACAGCCGAACATGTTCAGTATCAAGGAAGGTCCGCACAATACCGGCAACATGCGGTCGGGCATTATTCTGCTGAAACGTAAGGTTTCGCAGGGCTCGAATAAAGGGTGGAACAACGGGTCGTAACACACCAGAAATGTAACGTGCACTGTTCAAAGCACCGTCAATGCGAACAGGAGGTGACCGAGACGTGTATCCAATGGCACCCCATACCATCACGCCAGGTGATGGGCCAGTATGACGATGACGAATGCACGCTGCCAGTGTGCGTTCACCACGATGCCGCCAAACATGGATTCATCTGAAAAGATGACGTCTCGCCATTCGTGCGTCCAGGTTCGTCGTTGATCACACCATTGAAGGCGCTCTTGTCTATGATGCAGCGTCAAGGGAAGCCGCAGCCATGGTCTTCGATCTGAGAGTCCATGCTGCTGCAAACGTCGTCGAACTGTTCGTGCAGACACTTGTTGTCTTCCAAATGACCCCGTTTCTTGACTCACGGCTCGTGACGAGGTTGCACGATCCATTACGGCCATGCGGATAATATGCCTGTCTTCTCGGCTGCTAGTGATACGTGGCCGTTGAGATCCCGCATGGCGTTCCGTATTACCGTCCTGAACCCATCGATTCCATACTCTGCTAATAGTCCTTGGATCGCGAGCAGCAAAACTGCGATAAGATAAACCGCAATCCCGGTACGCTACAATTAGACCGTTAGCAAATTTAGAAACGTGCTGGTACGCATTTCTCCTTCTTACACGAGGCATCACAACAACTTTTCACCAGCGACACGTTCAGATGCAATTTGTGTATGAGGAATCGGCTGAACAATTTCCTCATTTAAACACAATGTAGGTGTCGCTACTGGCGCCTGCATTGTCTGAATGCGCTCAACAGTTAATCATTTGCATATCACAGCACTTTCTTCCTTTCGTATAAATTTCACGTCTGTAGCATATCGCCTTCTTGGTGTAGCAATTTTAATGGCCCGTACTGTAGATTACTGTTGGAATTTTACCACTACTCACAATGATTTTATATGTAAGAAATCGTTCCATGGACAAACGAATATTAGAACTCACAACAAGAGAAATGTCACTCGATGGATCTTAAAATGCACAGTCTGCAAAATGCGAGATCTAATTTGCATATTTTGGATTCTCTTATGCCTGCTCTCATATTTTATTTCCATTTGTCAGAAGAGAATGTATAAATTGTTCATTCGAAGCTTTTTTATTTATGAGTTTTGGTTTTTAATTTTTGCATCAGTCTTAAATTTAATTTATAACAAACCTAATTTCTTTGTGATGTAAGTGGAAGCTATAATTGCACAATTTGATGATTTTCAAGTGTAGAAGATAATGACAAGCTACATTTTTTTGCTGGGTTGATGTTTATTTTAGGTTTTGTTTGTAAAGTAGAACAGTATTAGACGCCAAAAATTTGTTTTTTTTTTTTTTAATTGTTTGTACACAATCTGGATATGAAAATTTGTGAAATTTCATGTCCAGATTGTGTACATTTT
>JAPDSC010006478.1:0-20795 GCA_026290005.1 Latrodectus geometricus
AGAAAAAATTATTTTGAATGGTCTCCATTTGACTTTCTATCTATGTTCAAAATTGTTTTATTAAAAGAAAGACTTCTCTCAAGTCTTAAAAAATATTCTTATTGTATTTAGAATATAAATTTACAGTAGTTTTGAATTCATAAAACTTCTTTTACAGCATAGTTATAATAGTTTCCTGGCGAGTTACTTCTCTGCAATAGCAATGACGCTCCCAATATTTTTAAAAAATAAAATTTTAGGCCTACAAGGTATTTAAAAAATAAAGTGAATTTTTAAGTTAAATGAATGAAAATACTTTATTTTAATGTTAAACAATAAGCAATTTTTTGCTTATATTTTCAGTTGTTTTATATCTCAATTAAATTAGTTATTTTCACTTTTTAATTAGTTATTTTCCTATTTGGGTAAAATCTCATAAATTGTAAGATTTTTTAAAATTACTTTAATAATTTTCAAATTTTAAATTAATTTCAAAAATGCTTATTTATAAAGTAGCTTAAATTATTAATAAATTATTAAGCTTTCTTTTCCTCTTCATGGAGCTCTCTCTTTCTCTTCATGATAATTTTAAAATATATTTTATTTTAATTATGTTTTAACTTAAAAATACCATCCAAAATTAAATTTATGTAAAAATTTATTGTCAATACCAAAAAAAAATAAAAAAATAAATAAAAATACTTTCATTCAACTAAAATAGAAATCAATTTTAAAGTAAAATATTTATTGAAGATAAAAAGAAATAATATTAGCAAAACAAATAGTCTCACATAAACTTTATACTTGATCAAATATTTTAACAACAGCTGTGACAGGCAAATTTTAATTTAAAAGAAATATATTTACTATTACTTGTTACTTAAAAATATCTAGGTAAGATAAAGAAATTCTATCCTAAGAACAGAATTTTTTTTTAATTATCAATACAATGTGCATACTTTATTCCTCAGCGAATTAAACAAAGGTGAATATTAAAATTTATCTTCAGGTGACTTATACACTTTATTATAACAATCTTTATTAAAGATAAATTTCCTGTTATCATCATACTGCATTTTCTTTCATTTTTGCCTTATTAAAATCTTATTATATTATTGCTTTCAAACATCAGGTAAATATTTTTTCTTTAAATGTGACACATAAAATTCACTTTCGTATTCAAATTAACAAGATTATACTTTTAAAAACATTTCTGGAATGTGTGTAATTTATTGTTGATTTTACATTTATATAATTTTTGACAAGAGAGGTGAAGAAGAATCTAAATATTTTACAATAATTCTATTAATACTTTAAAAATAACTTAATTCTGAATTAATTAAAATTTAGTCCTCTTGTTTCAAATAATTGTCCCAATTAATTATTTGTTGTCAGCTAGACCTCGAAATACACTGCTATTATACAGTGCTATTTTTCTACTTTTATGTTTGTGCCTTGAATTATGATTTCTTTCAATGTTCGTATTGTAATTAATGTAATTTTGTGTCCCAAACATAAAGAGAAATTTTAGTTAAATTAAATTACAAAATAATAGTATGTATTACAATTAAAACATAATTTTTTTCAATCTCAAAATATATTAATGAATATTTCTTATTGAACTCAGTGTTTTGTGATATTAAGGTTAAAATAAATTCCATATTGATTATAAATATCACAAAGATAAAAAAAATATAACATGACAAAGACGAAATATTTATAGATTTTCACTGGCATTTTGAAAAGGGTTTAAAGGAAGGTCGAAAATCTAATAAATGAAGTGAATAAAAATAAAAAATTGAATACCATAGAAATCAGAAACTTTTCTTTAAATTCATGAAACACTTTTACTAACAATTAAAATTGTTTTTAAAAGAAGTATACGCATTAAATATCTTATTTAAAAAATCCTATTCACTGTTTAATTTATATGAATACGTTTTTTAAAAAGCATAATAACAAATGATTTAAAATAGTTTTGAAAGGGCTTATATTTTTTATTGATGTCATTATCAAAGTTTTGAGATTAATAAATACAACTGTGTATTTTTAAAATCATTCTTAGAATTCATTAATTTTTAAAAATTGAAGCAATGTGTTTATCTCATGAAGATAATTATATATTTCCTTTTTAACACAAAATATTTATTTTTATCATAATATAAGCTGGTTAATCAGTTTTGAAATTTCTTTTTATTATATAGTTAAGAAACATGATAGATTAATATTTACAACTTCATTTGAAAAAAGTAACATCGACGTTAAAACATATCATTCGTGCATTATTTATATTTCTTCATAAACTGCAGTGGAAAAAACTTATATTAATAAACTTAATTAATAATTGAAAAGAAAATATAAAACATTATGAAAAGTTCGTTTTATTTTTAATTTTGGATGGTCTGTAGGATTTCCAAATATCAGAATTACAAGGGGTGGCAGCTTAGACAGTAGAACACTCAGTGTTTGTGTCATCGTTACCAAAAAAGTGAAGCAGGATCCAACAGAAGACCTCAGAATTGGGCTACCACCCTACAGATATCATTTGCCATGGAGGACATTGCATTACAGCATATCTAACGTGCCACAGCGGCCATTAGCTAACATGGTGGATCATCAGTTTGGTTTGTATTCGAACTCACTTCTTCGTCATCGGAATCCTATTATAGGGGAATTGTTTCGAAACATAAACATATAAAAGAAATCTGAAGTAAAAAAAAAGTTTAACGTAAAGACTAAATTGAATTTTTAATTTTTTATGTTTCTCACCTCAAAAAAAAATTTATTATCAAAAAAATGGAAATAATAAAACAATGAATTATAAGTTTTCAAATGAAGTGGATATTCATATCCTTATGAAAACAGTTTTTAAAAATGTTCTTAAATTATGTTTTTAATTTTAATATATTGTGAAAAATTCGTATATTTTCAGATTTTGATAAATTTCAGAAATATATGGAAAAATATTTAAGTAAATTATCTCAAAACCAGCTGCTAATAAGAATCTATTATAACTAGTACTAATTATAGTATTTTGATTGATATCACAAATAGATAATTGGAAGTTACATGTTATAGAACAGCTTAAACTGTTATGGAACAATGTTTTTATATGAAAATTACATCAATATAATGTTCATCATTGAAAAAAGTTATTAAACGTTCCTGTTTTTAGTGGCTTATATCTTCAGAAACAATGAAAAAATTTCACTTTACAGGAAAGTAGTTACAAACATGAAATTTTTCAAATAAATACAATGAGATCGGATATGCAAATTATTTGCGTTTGATGCGAATGCACATAACCTCTTACCAGGCTCTGTGGCGCTGCAATTAGTAAGTGGACCCTGCATAAACCGGTGCAGAGTGAAAGATTCAGAAACGTGACGATCACATGTTGACTCTAAGAGGACCTTAGTAAGTGAAGAATGTGATTTAGATATGGAAGAAGATATTTGTCACAATGAAGGCAGTTCAAAAAAACCTTATCATTGGTTTGAAAACGCAGGCTGGTCTACAAGCCCTATATCTCACCAGATCAATCGTTCAGAGTGTGCCGTCAGAAAATGTTGGGAATAGAAGACAAGTATCTATACTCACGTGTGGCACATCGATTCTCGGGAGACCAGAAAGAAGACAGGGGAAAGGATTGTAAGATCGTATGGAAAGTGGTAGTGGTTCCCGTAGTGGCAAGTTCCATGATTCACTCAGATGTAAGGGTACCAATTTTTCCCCAAAGTATTTATAGACACCTTGCGGAAGCGAATCTGTGATCAAAGAACAAGTTTCTTGTATTGCGCTTAAGACTGCAACATAAATGATTTCATTTACAATGGTGACAAGCGAAAGAGACAAGAAATGCCACAGATTGACTAGACATGGTGTTTAATTGTGAATCTCATTTCATTTTGAGCACAGATGTAACCCCATAAGGTTGTAGTGGATCCCTAGTGAACGATGAACTTCTAATTTCAGACAAAAATGCATTCTATATGCAATAAATACATATACATTTTATGCATAATATATTTATGAATAACAATTGAATATATATATGAATAACTATTGAATGCATTTTAAAAAATACATTATATTTCTAAGTGTGTCTACGAGGAAAGAAAGTAAATTTCATTACAGAAATAAATATTTAATATGCCAGAAATTATAAAATTTATAAGATATTCATATGCATTTAATCTTCTTTATTAAATAGATATAACAAAAAATAAATAATCACTTTGCCCACAAATATATCACAGTTCTGATGTCTAAGAATTATTGCTAAATGAAATATAAAATAAATATTTTTGATTATAGTTTTCACTAAACACAATTCATATAAGAATGCGAAACTAAATTACTAGTAGCTACCATGACTAAGAAAATGCACATGTATATTTGCATATTTATTATGTAATATTTACAAAATAAGAAGGTTATAATTCGGAGTAAATTGTTATTGAACAACTTTAAATAGACATGTTTTCATTGAGAAATATTAACTATTCTATGTAAGCTTTAAGAAGCAAATTTGTACTTTTTAGTTTTAGAAATACTTTGATAATTTGTAATTCAGAAATTTCACTGATTTTTTTTTTCCAATCATCATTATTTTTTTTAAATACAAACCTCTTGGTTAGATATATATTATTTGCAATAGGTTGAACAAATGGCATTAAAATGTTTTGCAATATTTAATTAATATTTTTCATGGAAAAAACAAACCACGCTTAAAATTTTAATCAAAAATGTGCATTAGCTAAATTAAATTAAAATCATCTTTCGATTATTGGATTTGTAATTCAACTGTTCTTATGTCCATTCATTAAATATTTTTTCTGTTTTAAAGAATTCTAATATTCATGTGTATGCTTAGAACAATAATTATTTTTATTTTGTAATTCTCTTATATGAAATTTTTATTTTACACTCATTTCTTTTTCATTAATTCTTTTTTTACCTTTTATTCTTATATTAGATTTCTAGGATAAAAAGTTCAACAGCATCAGACATCTAATAAATTTTAGAGAACGATTGCAATAAATCCATAATTCTACAATTAATCAAAAAATGATTTTTTCATAATGTTTTATTTAAATTTCAGTAAATAAATCTTTGTAAGGAGAGGGAAAGTTATGAAAAATAACTTTAACATCATGAATTAAGTTATATTTACATTAATTGACATTAAATTAGAGTATAAATTTGTATGTAGTATTTTTATTCATAATTTATCTCATTTAATATTTACTATAAATATGTAGTTTTTAGTATTAAATTAATTTTTCGTAATGAATTAAATTTTTACAAAATCAAACAATTTATACTGATGGAAGTTATTAGAGACACAAATTATTTTAATTTTAAATGTTAATAAAATGTTTTAAATTAACAATTATAATCTTGCATATCTTTTTACTAGCATAAATTTTGTTCGGCACACAATATAGGCACTTGCGTTATTTGTGTGCTCAATACTCTGCTAAAACTATACAAATGTCATTTTCACTTAATTAGTGTAATTTTATGGTATCTTGCAAAAAATTGTTTCATTAATTTTCTCTGTCTTGTAACTTAAATCAAAATTATTTTTTGACCAAGAACTTATAGACTTTCTTATAAAATATGCTAACATAAAATAAAGCATTACCACTGAGCTTAATTCATAGAAATAATACTTAATAATTATCAGGAATATTCAAAATTGGTAAATGGCTTTACATTTTGAAAAAAATCAGAAAAATTTCATTAAGTAAAAGTAACTATCAAAGAAAGGGTATATTTTTAAAGTTCTTAAAATTTTAATACACCCTATATGTTTCTTGAACTTTTAACACAATAAAATATGTCAACTAATTTCAATAAAATGTTTTTTTTCTTTGAACATTGATATTCTTCGTAAAATATGTCTCAAAAATATTCTGAATACCCGAGGTTGAATGAATAGCAGTAAATAGTTTTACAATGTTCTCATTCATACTGTTTATTTTGGATTTATCAAAAATTATTTTTCATACATGAAACATTAGCAATATTTTTATGAATTAATAAAAAAAAATAAGACAACCATTTGTCTTTAAATGAATTCTTACATTTTGCAGAAAATGTCACGATGAACTAATTGATAATTAAATAAAACATTTGTAAAAATATTAAATGAATGGATATATAATAAATATTTAAAAACTTATCTGTGATCAGATTTAACTAAATTTTCTCTAGAAAATTTAAGTATATATTTATTTCAATTTTGAGACAGAAAACTATTATTCCAGCATGATAAAATGACATCAGCAATGTGTTTTTATTCTAAGCTGTAGTAAAAATGTCTGGTTCTTGACATTCAATGAAATATGAAACACTCGAATGAACTAAAAATAATGAAATATTTATTTATATTTTTATAACATAATAGAATATACTAAACATCATTTTATTAAAAATCTTTTATGATAGTCATATTTAGATGAAAAATAATATAATCTATAATTGCATAGAAATACAATTTTTTAAGAATGCCTTTGTCATAATTTAATATATGTTTTTGAAAAGAACATTTCCTAGAATTTTATAAAAGTAAGGCATCAAAATGACAGCTGTCTCATTTTTAACATTTAGACTTAGAATGCAGTGTTAAATTTTTATCAAATTCAAAACTTTATTTTTATTCAATAAACTCAATTTCAAAAGAGCTTGAAAAACATGAGAATAAATTATTGTATTTTTCAATTTTGCAATTCTGGACAAAATTATTCTGCATGAGATAGTTATACATATTTTTTAATAATGATGTAAGTAGAATAAGATTTCAAAATTATTATTCTTTCAAATACATCATCCATTTAATTCATGCGTAACAGACACGTGGTCACAGATGCTTAAAATTGCTTGAAATGTATTATTTGTGTTTTTACAATGAAAATGAGAGAGAATTTGAAATATATTTATTTTTATTTGGTTAAAAATGTATAGTTAAAGGGGCTTGTTTTAACGTATTCCTAAAAAAAAACCTAATTTTTCATTACCAGAAAACCTTTTTTACCAGCTTTAATAATAAGTAGACAATAAAAACAGCATATGTTTCCAACCATTTAAAAAAATTCTTTTTTTCAATTATGTAATTCATGATATTCATAAATAAGATAAATAAGATCACAGATGATTAAAATCACATAAAATAAAATTTCAGTAATTTTTTACCAAAAATATTTAATAATTTGAGATAGTTTAGTTATTTTTTCACTAGTAACAGTTTTACTCTGTTGCTTAAGTTAAATAAATTCAGGGAAATATTTTCTCTTCAAAGTATGCAATTTCAATTTGCCCATAGTAAATAACATATTTCAAACCATCATTTATTTACATTTTGAATGATGCATATTGTTCCTTTCAATTGTATTCTGAAATTTGTATTGATTTAAATGCATTCAAATAAAATGTTTCAAAGGTGTTTTGATGAAGTTTTGGAAGAAGGTTTATTATTAAAATTTGGTAACAAGAAATAAAGTACAAAAAATTAATTCACTACGACAGTATATAGTTTGAATAATATACATATTATATTTCTAATATTATGATATGAACACGTTATTTGTTAATTGTAAAATTTTATTTAAAATATACGTATTATCAAATAAATTAGTTGAATTTATTTTTGAAATATTTTTAGAAATACTAAAATTGATACCAATAATATTTAGATGTAACTATTGCTTCTGAAGCATTAGCTACAAGATTTTAATCTAGTATTGTTAAATCACTTCATTAATTATTTTTATTGTTTTTTTATAATTTTTCTACAATTAACTCATTTAAATATTTTATTATCAGATATAATTAACAATTTGAAATGTGATTTTAGTATGCATCACTTTTGATAGTAAGGTTTTGAAAAATACAACAGTATCATAAACAGTAAAATAATTTTTCATTTTACTCAACTTTTGTAACATCAAGTGACCAATATTTCAAACATAGGACTTTTAAATCTGTGAGATTTTCAAAATATTTGGCTCAGAAATGGTAAAAAAAAATACATTTTAAGTTTTAAGTTTGAATTCCATGAATTATATATCACAAATTTACTGTCACTTTCCATAAAAATAATTAAATATAATTTTGTATTTGCAATCACAAAGCCATGGAATAAATTTTAATTTCTTTCCCCTTCATACTATAATACATACAGAATACTATAATTGATACTATAATGCAAACAGAATCACCTTCATACGAAAAGAACGTTCATTAATGGCCACTGTGGCCTGGTCAGTTAGGGCTTCCTTCTCGTTACCGGAAGGTAGTGAGTTCGAATCCCGGCCTATTCGTAGATCCATCGCGTTCACTAATGTCGACTGGGACACGTAAAACATGTCGTTTTCCAAATTTCCTCTATGTTCATATTCTAAATTAATACCTCTATGTATGTTAAGAGCCAGGCATTGGGTCTTCTCTGGCTTCTTATCCTTAAATTGTGGCAGTGCTGCCATCTATGAACTAAAGACGAATTTCCAACTCGTGAGAGGGCGCTCGGATCAAAAAATGGAAGACGCACTTTTCTGAATTCATTCGCCTAGTCCCTGACAGGTGGGCTTGGCTTAACCAAGAGTCATAATAAACGAAAATAACAACAGAACTGACATGTAACAAAATGTTCAGAAATTTAAGTTTCTTTTTCATCTACTAATAAAGTAATATTAAATTAAAATTTCAAACTTTTAGGAAAAAATTAATATTTACCAGTCAAAGATACTTTTCAAAATTTAAAATTATTAATGAAGTTATCGAAACACAAATCAGTTCGGAGTATTGTTTATTCAGTATGCTTCTGAGGATTATATTTCAGATTATATGTTTAAAAAATTTCAGTTCTTGCTTCAATATCAGTAATACAATAATAGTGACAGTACAAAACGCCACACGAAATCAAATTGTTTGATAATTTTTGTTATAAACTTGTTTATATTTTCGTAATTATAGCTGTTTCAATAAAAAAATTCTTAATAAAGCCACTTATTTTTCTTTTAACTTAAAATTAATATGTTAATTTATACTGCTTAATTTGTTGATTTATTAAATTATATATTTTTTTCTTTTTGTAGAAACATAGAAATATTGTAAGCAAATACTTAAATTTGCATGTATTTTACTTAAGAAGTAATTTTCTGTTCATCTCAGCGTGTTGTTATTTCATGTCAACAAATGTTGTCATGCATGCAATTTTTTAGAAATTTCAATTTTTATAAAACATATTTGATACTAAAGAGAAACTGATGCAAATGTCGATAGATATTCCATACTTATAAAGTACAAATTCTTTTGGTTCTTAAATTATTTATTAATATCAACTTTATATATTTTGCCTATATTATTTCTTAAAGTAAAATGCTCTTGTTTGGGATAACTAGTTTTCTATAATAAGCATGGCAACTTTACTATATTGAGTAGTTTTCAAGATCAAAATAAATATTTACGTCTAATGTAATTATATTTAGAAAATCATGTATATTTGATGAATGTTTCTTATTTCTTAACTTCACCCAATAAATGAATTTGTGTAAAGTGACGTTTATCATTTTATTTTTAAAATGACGATTCTATATTTTTATCTCATTGTTAAAAATTTAAAATTTAAGTAAATGATGTTTCTTTCACAGTCTTTTTTTGACTCTATATTATGTATATATAACTAGTTAAATAGTAATTGTCATATTATACTTCATATAATCATACATTTAATGAAATATTGTAACTAATAAAGGAAAGTTTCTTTCAGATTTGGTAATTTAGTTTTAAATATATAAACTGCTTTATAAACTTAAAAATATAATCCTTATAAATTGAAGTCATCAATATTCCAAATTACCTTTTTTTAAGTCTATTAACAAACACTTTCTGATAGTTGTTAACAATTTTTATTTGATTAACTATTAAGTCACATTCTAACTATTTCCATTCTCATTATTTATATTATAAGTAATAAATTTAACACCTCAAATTCCTTTAAATTTACTATAATATGTTCGATATATGAAATACCTATTTTATAAAAGAACCGACTTCATATTTATTATAAAATAAGATTATATTCTGTACATTTTACATGAAATGAATTTTACTTATGATAAATATAATTGCTTTTAAATAACATGTGATGTTTATATTTCGTTGAATTTTTTTTAAAAATATACACTAAATTTTTCGCTTTGTTTTCATGTGCAAGTTAAATATTAAAATTTTTTTATTTCAGATTTTAGCAAAGTGAATTTTAATCAAAAAACTCATTGCATATAAAAAGTAAAATGCTTAATTTTTTATAGATTATTGGATATTTTTTGTAGAATAAAATGAGTAATAATACTTTAGTTACATAATTTTTATTATTTTTTTTTTCTCTGGGTAATTTTTGATATTTTTAAAATATATTTCCAGATACATTTGTAATAAAAACCATTTTTTCCATTTAAATTTATATCCTATTAATATCATAAAGAAAAACACAAGTGGATATGTTTTAAAATAATCGAATTAATGTTAAAAAATTTTTAAATTATCTACAAATTTACTAACAAATAACATTAAAATTATCTTTGTAACTATCATATTATACATAGCAAAGCAATTAAAACAAAGCAGCTGTTATTGATCAGCGGATTTTTATTGAAATTTAACGGCGTGTTAAATTGTGACATATTGCTGACAGTTATTGGACCAATGTTCATTGATTTAAATGAGTTAATGAGGTAACACAATTTCAGTTTACTACCTCCCTGAATATTGGTGAATGAGTAATCACTCTTTTACAAAAAATATATATTTTAATTAAAAATGGTATTCTTTCTTCAGATTAATCATGTCTCTTGAATCACTTGTGTTTTCAATTACATTTAAATACTAAACTATGCATCAAATGAAAACGCAGCTCTATATGTCTTTTAAATTTTTACAGTACATACAGGAATTATGCTATTTCATATGGTAGTAGAGGAAGTAACAGAAAAAATTATAATATTAAATAATCAAAAAAAAGTTATTAGAAAAAGAAAAATGAACTAAAAATAAAATTATTTTCTCTATGAAATATTTATATCTATTCTAGATAATAATTGTTTTTTAAAAAAAAAAATATTGGATTAATTTAACGTTAACACTCTTCTTGCTTTAGCAAAAATATTTTTCATATAACTTTTTATGATAAAATGAATTAACTTTAAAACATTTATTAGCAATATATTATACGTTATTATTAAGTGTTATTAATATTTGATTATTTTTAATATTTTACATTTGATTTTATTGAAATGTCTTTATCTAAATTACTTTAAGTCGTAAGAATGATCAAAATTCAATCAAAGAAATAAAAATATAGTTCCTTAAATTCCTGTTATTTTATTTCATAAATTGAATGCTCAAAACCCGTAAAAATTCAACAAAAATTGAATTTAATATAATCTTTGTAAGAATGAACTAAATAACTATTTCATATTCGAACTAGCAAAATCTCTTTTCAAAATTCTCATATTGAATTGAAAATTTCATTTAATATTATGTCATGTAGTGTCAAAGTTCATTGTATTAGATCTTGCTATTAAAAATGTTTTTAGTTAGGAATCCGGAGTATTAAAAATTTAGGAAGAGAAAATATTGAAACTTAAATTATTACAATAATGTTAAGACTTTACAAAATTAAAAAAATAATTATACAAAATTTCCTTTAACTTTTAAAAAATAATATAAATTCATAGACAATTTCTTAAAAAGATTTTGCATAAATTCATTTCATCCACTTAAAATGATTATTTAGAAATATTAAATTGTATCAAGTTATTTAATATAAAAAACTATAATAAAAACTTTTCTTGTTGTCGAAATCTAAACGTTTTTAAATAGTTTTTGGAAAAAAATAATAAATAATGTCTTATTGTGTATGCGGATGAAAACATTTGCCGTGCATAAAAATACATCAGCAACTAGAAATTTTTGTACCATCTTCTAATTGAAATTTTTATATAGTTTAAATGATCTATATTTAAGTTTTAAGTAATATGTAGTTATGTTCTATATAATCATTTTACAACCTTAAGATCGTTAAGTATTGAGCAAAAATAAATACGTTTAAACTGCATAATATTCTGTAAAATTTATAAATTAGAAAAATTCTATTTAAATTTTTATTCCTGTAAGCTCAATTAAGAAACAAAAGAGTAAAAAATTTGTAACGCATCAATTTTTAATTATTTCAATTTCTCTTCTAATCATATTGGAATACAAGAACATTTTTAACATGAAATCAAATCCAAAAAGGATAACTAATCTTCTAATGTAATATAATAAATGTTGTAATGTAACACAATAAGTTAATAAATAATTAATATGCTTTAATAAATAATAATAAGCCAATGACCATTAAAATTTCAGTATTAAGCAGTCAACTGCCTACAAGCGTAAAAAATACATGACTGAGGGAAAAAAAAGAAAAAAAAGATATGATATGATATGATATACAAAAAGTATTTTCTTAATTATACGTATAAATTAAATGTCGATACAATGATAGTTACAATAGAACTGGGACTTTGTATGTATTTATACTTTTATACACTATGAAAACTAACTAATGTTTCAAGTTTGTAAATTATCAAATTGTTAATTACATTTTCTGTGGTTATAAGATATACAATAATTATATTTTGTAACAGAACAATAAAACATGAACACTACTATTATTCATTTATATATCATAATCAACAATGTACTTATTTACATGTCTTATTTTTTAATATAAAAACATTTTTTTTTTAAAACAGTATTCATTTTTTGATAAAAGTAAATTTAACAATTTGTTCATCTGTTTGTGTCTCTATGATGATATTTTTATTTAAAGAAATAAATTCTAAAATTGTGGTATCATTAATAATTATTATTAAACTTGATTATTGGCATTAAATATCTTTCTATATAGTGAATGATTAATAATATGTGAATGAATATACATAATTTACAAAATACAGGAAATAATTTATTAATTGTATGTCAATTTTAATTTAAGAGAAATTTCGGCAAAAATGTTAATTGCGTAAAAAATGCAAAGATAATAAGCATTACTAAATTCATGCTCGTACAGTTAAAAAGAGTATGACTGAAAATAGTATAAACAGAATTTATAGATAAGATTAAAATTATATCCAGGGTAATGACGTCATTAAAAGTCATGAAACGTAAGATAAAATCTCTTAAGCAGAAGATAAATCTCATTAAATAGGAAGTTTCATTCTCAATTTCGAATCAATGATCCGCAATGATTAAAACCATCATTTTAAATATATGTGATGCCATATTCAGTTATAAATAAATAATTAATGATTAATGGATTTAATTTTGTTTTGAAGTGAATTCATGCACTAACATCCATGACATTCTTACTTAAGTTATATTTAATAAATTGAGATGAAGTGATTTTGAGCTCACTCACATTTCATTTAAAGTAAATCTCTTTTAATGTCTTCTTAAGAATATTATTATAATTAAGAATTTTATTATAATTTTCCAAAATAAAAATTCTTTCTTAGATTTTCGATTTATTATTTTTGTTCTGTAAAAATATGATATGCTAACATCATTTGTAGATGTGTCTCCAAATTATGAGGGGATAAGGGCTTTTATGTTGGAAATGAGTATTTTTACCTACATTCAACACATATTGTGGATGTTACTTTCTAAATATTTCCCTTGAAAATTACCTTACTTGAAACTTACTTATTATGTTTATATACATCTGTTTATTTATTCAAAAAATAATGATTAAATTAATAAATTGTTAATGTTTAATTTAAAATATAATATGATAATGAATAAATAATTTATGGGAAAGAAACCAAAATATGATGCAATAGCAGAATTTAAAATTTCTTTTCAAAATGTATTATTCAATACAGATGCATTTAAAATTCAGTTAATTTGTATATCTCATAGCGGTATTGTTAATAATGAAATAAAAGCACTTATATCTATTTATTTACCACAAGTACATACTAAAGAAGTAATGTACCCCTGAAAAAAATATCTTCAGATTTTGATGAAAATTTGAACATATTTATGCAGTTTTGAAAGAGTAAAGGAGCAAAATTACAAATTTATTTTAAAATGCACGAGAAATGTCATAATGTTCATTAGATAGCAATTTTACCATTCTAAGAAACTAAAACCCTTTCTTTTTTACCTTTATAAATTGATGAGATCTGTGAAAATAAAGGAACTAGCTGAGCTTGAAAATTTTAGATGCTTAGTATATTATTAGTCAATCTTAAAGTAACATAAATAGCTTTTGGAAATTTTGTTTTTTCTTATTGACAAATCAGCATAATGTATTAGTTAGCCAATTAAATGAAGTATCGAGGACAAAATCAATAATTTCTTAAAAAAAAATAAAACAATATTTGCTCTTAATAATTCATTTAAATTATGATCAACAATCAAATTACAATAAATAACTCATGTAACGAAAAATTGAAATCATATTCCAGACGAATATTTGACTTTTTCTACAATTTTATTTCTAACTGTCAAATTTCATTGTTCTCTATGAACTGAAAGATTGAAAGATTTTTTGAATGTTAGTTGTCAGTAAATTAAATTCCCACATCAATTTTACTCCTAATTTATAACTTAAATTGTGCATTGCAAATGTTACAATGTTTGAATTTGATGGAAATGAACAAAAAATTTAATTTTATAAAAATAAATAGTGAAAAAATTATAGAATGTTTTCAAATTAATGAGCACGTAACAAGAATAATTCAAATTTTAAAACGAAAATGGATGTTAAATGTGATAACTAGCATGTAAAAACACTGTTTATGATCAGCATTTTTCTACAAAATTTTAATCATGAATTATATATTTAAAATCTTATTTATACTCAAATCAACGCAAATAACAAGAAATAGTTCTTAAAAATTTCTGAAATAATTGCTAATTTTAATATAATTATTAGTATTTAATAATATTCATATTATAGGTAAAAGTTACAATTAGTATGGATCAATACATAAAAATATAATTAAGGAAATGGATGTCAAATTGAAGAATTGAAATCCTGTATCCGTTCTAAATACAAATAGGCGATGAAAATAAGAAATGAAGAAGAAAATATAAAATAATATATTATATTTTAAAAGTAAACAAATGGTCCACTATTTTGAACAAACACGTAAGAGTACATGGTCTGGTGCTACAATCAAAACATTGTAATTGCAGGAGCTAAATTTTTATAGAAAGCTGACACACCCAAGCAAATTTATTATACGTATTGGTTCGTAATGTAAGACTCATAGGCAAAGAAATTAAATTTAAATTTTTGGTTTTAAAATGCATGTTCAATTTTACAATTAGGAAATCCCCATTCAAACATTTATAAAGAATAATTCTTCAACAATTTACTTGTAATAAATATATAGAGTGAATAAATCATGGAATCTGAAAGACATGCACTGATGATTTCAAATGTGATTCTTAAGAAATTATAGTCTCATCTTCCTGGGAGCACTAACACATATTTCTTCATTTCAAAGTTAGAAATTGTTTCACTAAGAATTGAGAACTCATTCACTTAGAATTAATTTGTTTGCTAAATGCGAAAATATAAATATTTAAATTTTAATATCATTCTTTCTACTTTAGAATTTTTGCTTTCATTTTTTCCTTAATTCAATGCATTGTCTTCTCTCAAATAAGTTTTTATTGTTATAAATACATTTTTACACAAACTTCTAAATATAAGAATAAACATACATGTTTGCACATTTTCATCAATTGTACAAAAAACTAGTTTTTAAATGTTATAGTTTTTACCATTTTATTTCAACATATTATATATACTAGTTTACTAGATAATGTTTTTAAAACAAAAAATACCGAGTCTACAGTTTGCCAATCTCTATTCAATTTAATAAAAATAAAACAAAAAATAACGAAATCAACTTCTTTGTATTCATAAGCAGACAATATTTAAATCTAGTTCTACATATCTAGTTGCCTGTAGTGAAAATGATCGGTTGGTAGAATTAAAAACTCTATTAAAGCATAGATATGAAACGCATTACTAGAGGCTAGGAAAAGAAAATTTCAAATTAAATGATAGATTGTCTATGCCAACAATGTTCATGGATAAATTAGCGGTTTAATCGTGTATCTTATAACAAAAAATATTCCAATATTAGATACTGTAATGCCACAAAGGCAAAACCAGGATATGACAAAGAAATACAATTTAAAAAAGGATATATTTTTGAAATTGTTCTATTCAAGAAAACTGTTATTTTTTGTATGAAAGAAGTCTTTACCATTACGTATAATCATTCGACCACTATAACAACAACTTTTATCCAACTGAACTCCTTCGTCTGTCAATTACAGTAGAATGTCTCAGAAATCCAATATCGATTATGGTTTGAAAGGAATCCTCGAAATATAAAAATATAATCGATTTCCTTTGAAAACAAAGAGAAAATCTTAAAAAAGTTATATTAACGTAAAATTTTTATAGACTATTGGGCTCTATGCTAGAGGTTTAATACTCTTATTTTCTCACAAAAAAAGAACAAGCAAATTTTATCTTCTTTAAACTATATGAAATGTATTAACAATAATACTGCAGAAAAAAGGGAGCATGTAAAAATGTTATAAATTATCATTATTACATATAAAAATACATCAGAAAAATCAATGAATATTGTAATTTTGAATGACTTGCTACTGCTTTTAAACATTTTAAGAGAAACGTATCTTACAGCATTCAAATAAAAAAACAAACAAAATTCTCATTAATATAATACTATTAAATATATAAAGAGAGATTGTGAAATTGAAGGTGCGGTAATTTCTTTTGCATTAGTTTGTTTCAAAATTATGGAAACAATTTTAACCAAGTTAACCCGGAATTTGTGCTTGAAATTCAAGGGATCCTTCCTACACAAGTATTGCGTTTGTAGTCATATGGAAAAATCCAATTGGTGTGGTAATAGAATACTGGATAATTGACAACACAATTCCTGTAGTTATAGTAAGCAATATGATACATAATAAGGTATCTTATCATACACAATATATCTTATCTAGTTAAAATAATGAACAAATGATAACATAGAAAAAAAAGAATCCATTTGCATCTAATTCAAATTATGTCAATAACAGAGTAAGTATAACATATTGATCTACCTATTAATATTTATCCCATCTAAATTCATATTTTAATAAATTAATATTATTCAGTTTCAATGAAATTCTGACTGTTACACATTCTTATACATGTTCAATATATTATTTATTTCGAATAAAAATATATTCTATCAAATCTAAATTCTTTAATTATATTTTGACTTTACTCTATCACAACAAACAACAGAAATTAATAATTTTAAGTATAACTTTAATCAGTGACATTTGGAATAAAGATACTAATCAAAATATTAAAAAGAGGTTTAATGATGTTAATATTGAAAATTTAAGTTTAATAATGTATTGACAATAATTATGAAAACTCAATAATTAAAGATCAGTATAAATCTGGGTGTAATACAGAAGTTAATTATTATTATTCTATTTAATAATCTGTATCACTGTCTTTGAAATATTTACTTAATACAAATGTATTTAATGTTATGTAATGCAAAAAAATTTAATGACTTTTGCAAATATAATTTTAGAAAAATCGGGAAATAATTTTAATTAATTCTACATTTAAATAAACACTGCATAGAATAAAATGTTTTGCATTTAGATATTTTATGTTAATTGATTACTTGAAATACTTTAAGTTTGAAAAAGACATTTATGGTATTCCTTTCATGTATATGACATTGCATCCATATACATCTATGATTACATTAATGAAGTATATGCAATTTGAATAGATTTTCGAAAATATCATAATTGAATACAAAGAATATTATGTATTTTATAAAAATTTATTCACTTTTCTATATTTATTCTTGAAATTTAAAATATATTGGAAACATGAAATGGAATGTAAAGAAAGTTTCCTTCATAAAAAAATCCCTTATTCTACAATAAGTTGCATATTTTCATTGGTTTTTATCTGCAATTACTAAAGCTATACAATATCTATTAAATATTCTAAATGGAAAAAATATTTGTTTTTGAATTCACTATTTTCTTCTTATATCTTTAAATATTAAATAATATTCCTTTTAACTAAAAAATATGTGATTTTGTATTGAATGAAATAAATAAGTTATGCAATAAATCCAAAACCAAAAATTTATTTATTTTCATTTATAAAATTTGATAGAATAATTTTCCACATAACAAAAAAAAAAAATTAAAGTAAAATTAAAAGATTTCCTAGAAACTTTTAATGAGAATCGTTTTATCTAAACTTTGATTGAATTTACTTCGATTGGAAATTTCACTGAGTTAACTCCAAAAGTTAAAAACTTAAGTTCAATTCTTGTAGATATGTGAAAAGTCGTTGATATAACTTATTATATAATTAGTTTTTTTAATTCATATCTTTGGATATTTTTTTCTTTTCTTATTGACATATAGTACTTTTGGAAATAATTAAATTTAATTTCTTATTTAAGCAAAGCTGCCATTAGTTTGCAATATTTCCAAAGCACATACCATGTTCTAAAATTTCTTCTCTTAATATATATTTTCTATCTTAATTTTTTAATAGTTTGATAATTATCGAACTTTGAATATTTCAACATAACTAAGAATCATCAATATATCCCCATTCATTGCTCAAACCAAATTACCGAAATTAAGCAGAATGATCTTCAGATACTGATGCAATAAACTGATAATGATTTTAGATATTTACAACAAAATATCAATTTCCTTTTTAGGAACTGCAACTTTAACTCTCAGTGAATTATTTATTTCTACAGGTACTAGACATTTGGTCACTATGTTTTGATCGAAATCTCTAATACTTAAGTGTAGAAGAATTGGAGGATAATGATGCAGTGCATTTACCAATATGTTTATTATTTGTGGACTATTACGTGTTATAGAAAGTGCAGACAGAAGAGTCTCTAAGTGGAATTTTTTAAAAATGGTTCACTTAAGCAATCGTGTTGGAAAACGAATTATGGCCACTGCTAAAGAACATGAACAATCAGGGATAACAGACTTTGAACAAGCTACAAAGCTTTTCCTCTAGCTTCATTTGATACGCAACAAGCAAGTTTACTCTTAAATGCTAATTTAATTAGGAGTTTTGCCCAATAAAATTTCATTTGATTAAAAGTTTTGAATTAAAATATTTCTTAAATATAAAGTTGAATTTAAATACTGAATTTGTATTTAATGTAAAGAACTCTTCAACAATTGTATTATCTTCTAGCTATAAATTTAATACGAGTAATATACATAGAGATATTATTTTTAAAAATCCTAATGATAAAAGTATGTTTTAAATTGATAATTGCTTTCTTTTATCAAAATTCAAATGACGATAGCTTGCTTATTTTATTTTAATTTATTTTAAAGTAATAGTTGATATTTAATTTTATTTTAAAGTGATAGTTGATGATATATTTAATGTCGATAATATTTGGTAAAAACTTTAAAAGTGAAATACAGCAATGGACTATCAACAGTTTGATATTTCAATCTAGATTGCATCGTCCCTCTTTGCAAAATCATTCGATTATGGATCAACATACTTACAAAAGCATTTCAGAAAATAATATGCTACATTATGTTCATTAATAAAGTCTGTCCCTCTATGACGGTAATTATAATAATTTAAAGAATATCATTAAAATGCTAAAAAATTAGCTTACAAATAATAAACTATTATTTTAGGGTGTCTATAATCATTTGAATTCAGTTTAGCTGCATTTTGCTTCGATTGTTTCCAAATAATTCAGTTTAACCTATTTGGAAACATATCAAACTAAGATATGAAATACTGAAGTATTCTTAAAAAGCAAGAAAAATTCCGGAACTTCTATAGGAATGAGTGTCAAATTCCTTGAATTCAACTTAGAAATCCTTACTAATCCCAAGCTCAGACGACATGCTTCAAAACAAAAGGATATGTACTTGAATTTTAAATATTATTCTATTTCATTTTATTAATCCGATTAATTTCAATAAAATTTTTGATAAACTTAATCACATTAAGAATTTATTTTAGGTAATTTTAATAAACCATTATGTATATTTTAACCTATTCATAGATCTTAACAACATTGTGTTACATTTGTTTGAGTTTAAGAGAAATATAAATTGTAAGTAAATTTAAGAAGAAACCTTAGTTTAAAAAAAAAAAAAAGCCAGAATCACAAGCAACTTTGTATGAATTACAACAGTTCTTTTCATTAGGATTAAAAAAATTTATTATAATTGCCTGGTTTATACGTAAAAAAAAAAAATAAGCAACAACACTATTATATGCTTTGTAAATGAAAACTTTTTCTCATTTTTAAGCATTAATATTCCTTTGTTGTGACTCCGTGTCTTTATCACCAAAATAATCATTTATAAATAAATTAGAGAAAAATATAGCGTATTATTTTTTTCACTTATTGCTGAAATATCACTCTTATAAAAGAATAACATCAAATCCCATTCAATCAGCATGTATCGCAAATTGTTTCACTATAAAAGAAGTTTTAATTATTCTAGAAATATTTTCGCACATAAATCATAAAAATACCCCTATATGAATCATTCAAGCGTTAACAAAGAAATAAAATGCATTTCTTGTGTAACAAAATTGTTTGGTAAAAATTTAGTTTAAGACTTTTTGTTAGTAAATAATATATATATATATATATATATAT
>JAPDSC010006482.1:0-22525 GCA_026290005.1 Latrodectus geometricus
ACTGATTTAAGATTCTATTTAAAATGAAATTTTTTAATAAAGGAAACATAATTTAATCAATAAATTAAGATTTTATGGAATGAAAAATCAAAGCATAACAATAATCTTTTCCAAGACTAAGTTTGGATTTTTTAAATTGTCAAAATTCTTTTTTCTATTTATTTTCCCAAGTTGTAAAAACATTTTAGAGATTTATAATCTTTGACAAAATAATTCTAAAACGAAAGTAGTCGGAACCGAAAAAAAATTTTGTGATGTAGCAAAAATCTATGTAGTTGTGAGTAAAATGTGAACATAACTTAATTGAGTAATTTTTAGAATAATAACACATAAATAAATATGTGTTTATGATGATATCCAACATATTAATAAAAATTACTTAAAACAGTTTGTAAAATTAAAGTATTCACTATGTTATATATTACGTAATACGTCATATATTTAATATAACCCATAGCTATTTTTTATACATTTTGCACCAGACTGTGCATAAACCATATTTTAATGTCCTAACTTTCTTTAATATTTTGGATTTTTTCCTTGATGATAGATTAAATTTATGAAATTTAATGTTTATTATTTTAAAAAGTATGATTTCACAAAGATGTCTGTCATATCTTTATTTTTAAAATAAATTGTCAGTAACATCATTCTGATGTTTTGTTTTGTTAATGAGACATTTTTTTTCCTTTTTTGCATTAAGAGCGAGTTTTTCTGAGATTAAAATAATAATATACGATAGATACTTTTTTCCAAAAAAAAAAAATCATTGAGTTACTTTTTAATTATGCATAGAATTTTATGCATAGAAATTTATAATGCTTGTGACTTTCCCCTTCTCCTTTTTAAAAAGTTAACAGTTAACATAGAGTACAAAATTATATTACTTAGTTTATTTTAATTAGATTTTAATTAATTTACAATAAGAAATGTGTATAGTTTTGAGATCAATAATTTTATTTTATAAAATTGCAATCCCTTCTTGCTTCTATAAAAATTTCAAATTTTAGTTGATTTAATTTTTGCAAGTGATAAACATAGAAATGAATAAATCGATTGATATATATAGTGCGTGCGTACTAAATATGAAAAATAAATGGATTTATTAAGTCTAGCATCATAAGTGCTGAAATGTAAAATTAAATTTACTTAAAAAAATTGTTAAACGTTAATCTAAAAAAATGCTTCATCCAAGAAATTTATGCTTTATTCTTCAAATTAGTTTTGTTTTAAAATAAATCAAATTAAGATAAAATGAATTGTTGAGCATTAGTCTGACGAAAAATGGGAAATGATTGTAATTATACTCATCAAGAGACCATAATCGATTAATAAATGATACAAACTCTTTTCTTGTTATTTTGGGATAAGTTTTAAAGACGAACTTTTCCAGTTAAAGAAGAAGGAAGATGTTATTGGGAAACATATCCTTCTCTAATGTTCCTTTATCTGATGGAAACACATGATAGGAAATTGCTCTCCAGCGTGCTGTTCTCCGCCCTACATATATTCTTATTCAAGTAGAACAATACTATCAGAGTTGCTGAGTAAAATGACAACTTTTACTTGGATGCATGTCATTGGTTGAGAAATTACAAGTTTGACGAGTTCAGTGAGCAATCATATATTTGAGTTATAATTTCTCATTTAATCGATGAGTATTCGTTACTAAAGTAAGGAAATTCTTGTCAACAATTATATTTATTTCTATTTATTTATATTATAACATAATCAAATATACACACAAATTATAGATCAAATTATTAGATTTTCTTTACATATTTAATTTATAAAATCCATTGTTGATTAAGAAACGTATAAATGCTCAATTATATGTTGCAGTCAAATATAAAACTAAATATGTTTCATAATTCCAGAAATCACTTTATAAATAAAAATAGAAAATTTACGGAATTTTTTTGTGAAATATTTTATGCAATTTTAAGTTATAATTACAAATTCAGTGAAAATTATTTTTATTGAATAATATTTGATTATTCATATGATTTACTTAATAATATGTAAACAAACAAATTTCATCAATGAATGCTTAGATTTGTCCTTTTGAAAGTTATTATTGATGAGTAACATAAGAAAGTGTATTTAATTTTCAAGTAAATCTAAAAACAAATATCTGCATAACTGAATAAAATGTTTGTAACCATGAAATTTAGTTTAATTGTTTGTATATATTTTGATGATGATTAGATTAACTATTTATGTAAATTAATAAAATGATACTCGAATTTAATATTTTGCAAATTCTTCAACACATAAATTTAATGCAATGATTCTTTCTGAAGCATAATATATATTTTATTCCTCAAATTGAATACACACTCCTTTAAAATGGCCAATATTTTGATTTTGTTTGTCAAGATAAATATTTAAAATATCAAATATAATTTAACTAAACAAATTACTTCAGTTTTAGACATTAATATTTAAAATATCAACTATAATTCAACAAAACAAATTACTTCAGTTTTAGACATTCCCAGTAAAATACAAAGAAAAATTATTACTATAAATTAGAGTATTGATTGTAAATGTTTTTCAGAAAGAAAAGTATCCCATTTTGAAGATTTTTGAAAATCATCCTATTTTTTTATAGAAATTTGCTAAAAAATGTAATTTTAAATTACATTTGCATGTCTTATGCCGTTGTAAAATATATTTTTGACTTTACGATAGTACTTTTTTTGAATATATATGACTGATTTAACTTGTTTTATTAACCATTGAAACATTTAAAAATCAAAATCCTAAGTTATATATTGTTTACATTAAGCTGCCAATAAATAGTTTTTCTTCAATATTATGTAAATTATTTAGTAATTATAGATATTACCAGATAAATGACGTAAAAAAGTAATAAAATATTATAGAATTTATTTGTATGAAATAAGTTATTGAATTTATTTACACGAATGCTGAAATAATTGGACAACCAAGGAAGTTTTAAATTATGCATTTTAATCTTGATTAAGCAGATAATTTTAAAGCTCGACACAAGTCCATGTGTGATTTAACAGCTCTTATTTATCATTTTTTAATAAAATAATTTTGTTATTTGTAAATCATTTAAAAAGGACTTATTGGGAGGAAAAGTTATTTCGATTTAATTTGGTATTGTTGGATTTTTCTTGACTGTTAAGAAGGCATTTTTTTTATTATTTCTCATGATCATTAAATACTGAATTTTACTAACTATGAAATATCTAATGACATATTACATATTTCATAAGAAAAAAATTGTTTCTGACTAAGAAAACTGCTAAATCAGAATATAATTCACACTAACGTTTTCATATTCTCTAGAATCATTCCTCTATGATTTACATAATTTTAAAAATGTAATAACTGCACAAATACTTAATTAGCTGTATGATACATCAATATATGTATTATTGTGAAACTAAATAAAACTGCATTTGTATAGAAATATCACTAAAAATATATTTTGAAAGTAATATGTATGTGTGTGTGTATTATTGTTGTTGTTTATATTTATTCCTAAAATATAATTTTCAAATGCATATCTTTCGATTTCATTTAATAAATATTATAAAATTAAAAACACTAGTTTGTGTTGTTATTCCATTTATAATTTTTCTTTAGTTTAAGGAAAATAATTATTTTCATACATTTGCTAATTTTGTGTAAACATTGATGGTTATGAAGTTTATTAATCTTGCTTAAACCTGAATATAAGATATTTAATGACAAAATTTATCTACCGAGTTCAAGATTGATGACTAATTTGGGATTTAAAATTCAGAAAATGGTATTATTATTATTGAATTTATCTTTCATATTATAAGTGAATTGCATTGTGTTTTCTTATATAAATCAGCAGGATACATTTTAATGAATAAAGCGTAAATGACACAGCAATGAATTATTATATATTCAAGTTTAAAAATAATGTCTTATTGCAGAAAAGAACATAATCTTCTTTCGATGAAATTTTTAACATAATTCTAGAATTTATTACTCTGAATGTCTTTCTTGAAATGAATCAAAAAGCAGAAGCTAAAACAAACTAATCCATTAATTAGTGGCTGAATTCGAAATGATAATCCCTTTCATTACAGGAAGCGAAATGACTGATTACTACTTCTCTTTAAATTGCAGTTGCTGACATATGTTCAATAATTAACTATATCCAAAAAAGTCCGAGAAATCTAAATAATAAGAAAGAAAAATTTAGTCAAATTTACTGACTGAAGGAGTTAACACCTTACTGGAATTCCAGTAGCATTGTTTTTCAAAATTATATATCTACTAAATAAAAGAAATATATTTTCCTAAACCCCTGATTAGTGTTTTGGTGCTTTAGTAAGATTTTGCCTATAATTTCATACATTTTGCAAATAAAATTATTCCCACCACTATTATTCACGTGTTAAAATTAATGAACTTCAATTATTGTCTTTGGGACATTATATTGATAATTTAAATTCAAGTGTTCTTATAAAATACTTTGTTGTACGATATACATTTTTATAATATATTTCTTTCACATTTATTACTCTAGGAGCAGATATATTGAAAGTTTATTGATTAAATATTGATATTTTTCAATTTCTTAGTGGTTTTGTGATGTATTGGGTTGTTCGGAAAGTCATTTCGTTTCTCACACTTGAATCAGTTTTTTGCTAGTGAAAACCAACCATTATATGAGTATGAAATCGTGCTATGACCAGGAAGATGGTAAAAGACATTGGACTAGAATTGGCAATATACAATTCAATGAAATATTTATTCGCTATACGTTTTTCAATCTCATAGAAAACGAAATAACTTTCCGAACAACCCAATAAATTAAAAATTCTGATGGGTTTTATCTCCATATTTATTAAAATAAATTTTCTTAATATTAGAGTTATTTGTTTCAACAATATTTTTTATAAATGTATTTTCATTAACGGGTATTTTTATTCAGTCATCATCAATATAAATTAATAATATTACATTAACAAAACAAATATAACGTAAGATTATTAGTTTATATTGATGTTGATTGCTTGGTTTTGTAAAGATACAGAATATAGAATATTATTCCCTCTTGTCATTTGTATAACTATATCCTTAATTATAAAATAAATATTTGTTTTTTTTTTGTAACCATATTAGTAACTTATTGTCACAATTTATGTATCAATTGTTAAGCATTGAAATTCAATACAAAAAAAAATAAATAGGTTCTGTCATATTTGATATAACACAAGAGAAATACTTTTATACATTACAAGAGAAAAACTTGAACATAATATTAAATAATATTTAATATTTCAACCTCGATTGCATTCTTTCAGTATTTTATACTAATCCAATGTCTGAAATTAAAATATTGAAACTCAATTGATTCCTAATTACTTAAAAGAGCAAAATCCAAAAATTACCGGAAGTTTTGAAATTATTTTTATAATGTTTGTATTGATTAAGCAATTTTAAATAATTTCTTATTGAAAATATACACTTTCCATAAATAAAGAAATTGTATCAATTACATCGAGCTCGTTTTCTTTTTACAAAAAACTATAATCATCACAATCATTTCATTTATTATATTATTTATGATAATTCATAGAAAATTAGGAGAATAAACAAATATTTATTATTTTCTTTAAATTATAAATAACTATTTACTAGCTAATATTTAAAATTGAAAACATCAAGTTGAAATTTATTGTAAAAATATAATTTACAATAAATAATATAAGTGATGATTTTTAAAATTCCAAAGCATAGCAGTCTTCCTCTTAACATTTAATTTTATAAATTAATATGTACGTTTAAAATATGTCTGCAAAAGAGTATTTTTTCAATTTTTTAAGCAAAATTGTGAATTTAAAATCAAGAATGATATACAATTGACATATTTAGAAGAGATTAGTTTATTTAAGAAAAAAAGTATATTTTGCAGTGTTAATTAAAAGAAAACATTTGATGTTATCTATTTAATTTCAGGAATCTTAAATTGGAGCAGTTCCAGTTACCGTTATTTTCTTAAGAAAAGCTTTATAATGTCATAATTTTCTTTTCAAAAATGTATAATATTTACCAAAGTTAAAAATAACTTTTGTTAAGCATTGATATAATTTATTGTGAAGCTATTCGTTATTTCTTTCTGCTTTATTGCAGTTTTTTAATAGAGCTTATATGAACTTTACATTTTTGCGAGCTTTTTTTTCTATTTAAAATAAACTTAAAAATATAATAATATACAAAACAATTATGAAAAGAGAATTGAATTTGCATGATTAATTAAAAAAGTTTTATTATTCATTCAAATTTTTGAAAACTTCTCAAACCTTATAAGATATTTAAACCTTCTCAAAAATGCTATCTTGGTTCACATAAATTTAGAACTGATATTTGTTTTCAAAATATGCTTTAAGAACTAAGAACAAAAAATTGCAAATTTTTAGTTAATTATTAGATTTTTTATTTTTATATACCTTATTTAGTTTAATTTTTATATCTAAATTTAGCATACACCATTTTTATATCTACATTTAGCATATAAATTTTTAGCATACACCATTTCCTTTACTTTTATTGTGTATGATAAATTTTAAAAATAGATTTACATACCTTATACTAGAATAATTAAAAAGCATTATTTTTAATTTAGAAAACATTATTTGTCTGATTGCTTCAGTATATCTGTGTTGGATAATGATAAAATCATATTTATTTAGATTTAATTTTTTTTAAATATTTGTTCTTTAGTTGTAAAAATTTCAAATTGTTTCTCTTTTTAGCATATATTTGAAAATGGTTCTGGCGTTTAGGAGACATTTGATGGTATTTATCTTTTGTTTTAAAGATTTCTTTCGGTAGTGTTATTTATTTTTCACTGTCATTATCGATAATAAATAACAAAGAAGAAAACTGCAAAAATAATAAGTCTATAATTAAGAATAATATTATAATAATAAGAAAATTTAAAGTTCTGAATTTTATAATAATAAGAAAATTTAAAGTTCTCTCGTAATATTTATTTTTCATCTTTTTCTTTATATATATTTACGTATGAAACCAATCTTGAAAACTTATTTGATTTTTATTTATCAATTATTTTTTCTGGAAAAGTATTTTCTATATATTTTACGCATGACAATTTTTGAAATTATATTCATAAATTAATACATAATAACTTGTTGGAACATGAATCTTTTTAGTTAAAAATTTAATTATTTTATAAATGCAAATTTTAAAGTTTTAATATGTTCTTTTTATATAATTTAATAATTTTAACTCTAAATATTTTGGCAAATATAGAAAAATGTAAAATTACAGAAAATTATTTTTTAGGATACTAATTTCTAAATGTTTGTTAGGAAAGGTTAATATGCAGGCAGGAAAGACTATTTAAAATATGTCAGTTATTTTCAATTGTTATTTCCTTAGATACAGTTGAATTTGCAAATTCGAATTTTTATTTTTTCAAATCAATGCAAATTCTTCTCTTATTCATTTCCTGGGAGATCATTTTTACCACATTTTCAGTTAAATATTTTCTTACCATTTAACTGACATGCCTGCTGGCTGCGAAAACAATTTAAAAAAGAAAAAGTTTAAAAAATTCACCTAACAACTTCGAAGAATTTTTTAGTAAAAAAGAATTTATTTAGATTTTTTTGCGTTTAAAGAAAATGAATATTTCTAGAAATTGCCTATGTTAGATATAGAAAAATTATTATTATTTAAACATGAATATGCAAGAGGAAAAATATATTGTTTTTGTTTCATATAAGCAAGAATATCACAAAAAAATAGAATTCTTCTGTCCTGAAACATTCTATGTAAGTTTGCAACAATTTCTTTGGTGCAAAATAGTTAACAGAAAATAAATTGAAAGTTTCTCTAAACATTTACGAACACTAGTTCAGATTAAATAAGCTGAAACTTTTGATTTCTAGTGTGTAAAGGAAAATATTATAATAATATTATTAATTTTAAAAATTAAAGCCATTCTAAACAGATATTAATGTTGTAGATTAACTCAAACAATTCAAAATTTCAAAAAGCCTTTTCGGAATTATCTGAAAGTGTAATAATTTTTTACATCTGTTCTGCTCTGCTATCACAGTCTGTAGCTGAATAGTCAAAAGAATGTTCATTTAACTTGTGTTCATTGACTAAAAACTAAAAGGGACATTTTAAGATTCGTTTCAATCAATAGATATTTATCTAGGTAGTCCTAATATTTAAGAAAATACTGTACCATGATATCCATTAAATTAATTAAGCAAAATCTATTAATCATTTTTGTTTTATTAAAAACAAAATCTCACTATATGCTGTAAGGATTATTAAATATGACATTGACTAGTCAATTGTATCATATTAGACAAACTTATCATAAATTATTTTTCTGATATAAGATTTTAAAAGCTTATTATGTGTTACCTGTAAAAAGTTTCACGATTTAAAGAAAGTTATCTGCATTATCTTTGTGTAAATATATGAAAAGCTATTTTAAATATATACAACAATTTAATCATAATACTATATTTAATTTGCTTTACTAAACTGCGTTATTAAGGTCATAAAATTAACACAACAGATTAAAAATACTATTGTTGCTAACGTTTTCATTGATTCGAAATTCAAACTGATGAAATATTTTTTCATTTAGAAATATTTGAATGAAAATATATTAAAATTTGATTATTTATTAAGTTATTAAACAGTTTTAAATATTATATACGCCAATAAAATTTTTAGCATTATTTTTAACTTAAAACCTACATCGGTGATCAAAGATTACAATTATAGACATCATTATGCACTGCGTATTTTAAAAGAATAATGTCATTTAGATACAATATCTTCATCAATTATTCATGTAAATATGGAGAATAAAAATGGAAAACTAACAGATTATGAAATAGTTTAGTAAAGAAATATAATTTCCTATTTATAAAGTTAACTAAGGAAATAAATATTGTTATTTAAAATTTGAACTTATTTCACTTCATGAATTTTACCATTGTATTTAAAATTCATAATTTTAAAACTTAAATGGAGAATTAGTAAAACACTGTTTATGCAATTTTCTTCATTTTATCAGACTGTTAAATGATAATCGACATGTTGAAATGAAGTAAAAGATGTTTACAAATATGATTAAAAATATTATTTATACAAAAATATGATTGTTACTTTCAGCCAGGCATGTAATTGGAAATTAATCAAAAATATAACGAACGAGCTTATATAGTTTAAGTTCATCATGGTTTAATAATAACGACCAATATCGATGACGTGAAAGGATTGAATCTTATACATAGTAGAATAAAGTGTATAAAATAATGTGCATTATATATACACAACATAACTTATACCCGTTATTACGTTAGGTTGCATATTTTTGGGTTTTCTATTTTGATCATAGATACTGCTTAATATAACAGAATGTTTCCTGGTATTAAAGAAGCATCATGCAGTCAAACACTGTTCTATAGCCTTTCAGCCTTTGAAAGTTGAGTTGCTTCCGATGTATATATATTTCTTAGTATAATGACATAAGCGTCATTCTAAACACTGCTGATACGGGAGATTAAACTTCTTCTTTTTGCAGGTAGTACGCTTTGTTTTTTAAAGACTTTGTCTTATGACACTTGTGAATTCTACCACCTCTTCATGAACACAATTCTCCTAAAATAGCTTGCAACATATTGCTGATTATGACTGTTATTTTTGGAGTGATTATTAATCAATAATGAACTCACTGTAGCTTACTGATAAGACTATGCTATTCGGAATAGACAGTCCATGTTTCAAACATGTGGATGCTGTTGATGTTACTCTTTTCCTTTTTAAATTTAAATCTGTTAGATTATCATTATATGCTTTATAGATTTTATTGCTTACGATACTTTTTATAGATAAAACTGTCTATCTATACAAAGTTCTTTCGGAAAGCAAAGATGCCTCAGTTATTTACATTCTGGGAAACGGGTATGACCTATAAGTTTTTCCAATTTAATATCAAATATTTAATAAAAAAAAACTGTATGCGCAAATCCTAATTTAAAAATTTTTTTAAAAATATTTTACATAATTCCTTTGTAATTTTGTACATATTATTTAATCAATCATGACAACAATTTCATAAAACTATTATTGAAAGTAGTATAATTCCTATAAACAAAAAATACACCATTATTTCTTACGTTATTTTTCAATTATGAAATCCAGATTTAATATCCTTGAAGATATGAAACAATACAATTTTATAAAAATTTGGTGTTATCATAACCATATATAGCATTTGGCACTTTTCAACTCGTTGAGAAAATTCAACACAAGTTGGTGTTTCTTTTTATTACATAAGAACATGTCCACAGCTTGACAAATTTTGGAATTGACAATAAAAGATAAACTGTATACGAATTTTTGTGTTCCCGACTTAAAACTTATTCAAATTTCCAATAAATCTTTTCTTTTTACTGTAAACTTTCCTTTTTACTTTCCATTGAAATGTATTGTAATATCTCTATTGTTCCATTGGATTATTTTATTAATGTTGACAATCAAATAATTTGAGTGGTTTCTAACTATCATAAAACATTTATTACTGCTTTAATAGATTAAAGTTTTCGTAAATATAGGAATTTATAATACTCTAAAAGGAACTGATTCCTATAAAGTATCTATATAATTTACTTTGTGTTTGTTCACAAAAAAATTACAATTTTTTTTAAAACTTAATTTTTTGATAGCTTTTAATTGCTTACTCAGAAAAAAAAACTTTAACGGATATATTTCCTTTTATGTTCATCTCAAAGATATATCTTTTTATGATAGGTATTAATTAAAAAAATTCTATCTTGAATAATAATTATAGTACTTTGTCTCTTTAACTTAACTTTAAAAAAATTTAAAACATTTTAAATTTAAAAATTTAAACAGTATGCCTAGTCTTAGAAATATCATAATATCATCCAAAATATATTACGATATATATAAATTAAAGAAAATTCAATTATGTATTATTTTACAAAATGTTACAAATTTATAATATGAGAAATAATAATTAAAAATCAATTTCTTTTAGATTTTTTCTAAAGTAGATACTTTTCCCTATGATTACCCCTTATATAAATTTATATAAATGAATATTTAGTCTTAACATTTCTTACTCTGGTCTACGGAAATTTTACAAGATATTTACATTGCAATAATGCTTTACAAGAGTGTATTCACATGCTTATTAAATTTCCATCCCTATTGTTTATGCTTAATATCCTTTATCGGATTCCCGCATCATTTGTTATGGAAACATTATTTGCTTGACAAATGCTGACTCAAAATAAAAAAATGACTGTGCATATAATTCAAATATTAAAAAAAAAAATAAATAAAATAGAAAGTTTTGCAGTTTTTCATTGTAATTATTTATATTCTTTAGATTTTTTTGAAAATTTAAATGATAATATGAAATAAATTAGATATCACTTTTTACACCATATTGATGTGCTTAGTCCTAATAATTAATAAAAGTAATTATTCTTTGCAAAGCTCTTTTTGATAAGCAATTTTCAAAAGGCAATAAATCCAACATTTTAAATAATATTTAAAATAATCATATCGTTACGCAAAATAATCTCTTAATAATATTTAGAGATTTGGAAATATATGAAACGAAACTAAGTAAGCTTAAATAATAACTTTGCATTCCTCATCTAATCTTAGTGTACCAATCAAATCTTCTCAAGAGATTTCACTATCATGAAAGGAAAATATAGATTCTTATGCAAATTTAAAATAATACTCAACAATTATTAATATTGATTTAAAAATCCAGTAACCTTCTCTATATAACCATTTATTTTTCTTAAGTGATGTAATATTCAGTACTAGCATTCTTTCCGCTTCAAAAAAGAAGTGTTTATTTTTCACCTTACATATTTCCTAGTTTTCAGGAAATTGTTGGATATTATAAAAAAATATTTACTTTAAAAATCATAAATCATTTAAAAAGAATTCGGTTCCCAGAAATTTATTTAACATTTTCATCCAAAATATCAATTTTTGTTAAATCAAAGTGTGGTACTACCTTCTATAATTCTATTCTATATAATGAGATAAATTTTAATCGCAGTTGAATATACTTGATGTATATAATTGGAATTTAACAGATTCAAAATATTGCATAAAATGCATTTCTATTAAAAATAAATTTAAACTTGAGATGATTTAAATCGTTTTGTATTTTAAGTAGTTATTTTCTTGCTTCAGATTATCAAAAATATTTCTAATTTAAACAATGAAGAATATTAGACTTTTTAGAGTTATTTCATTGGCATTTGTTCTTTAAAACTAGCAATAAAATTGCATTTAGCCATATCAATATTTATTTGGTAAGGAATTAGGTTCTTCAAAATATTGTTGTTTATAAAACTATAAACCCAAATTATTCAAAACAACTGTTTGAGACAAGTTTTTATATAGGAATTTCGGCTGATGGCTGCATACAATATCATCAAAAAATAGTTTCTATAAATATTATAATAGACATCCGAATAAAAACATTGTTGAAATGAATTTTAAAAGAACAAAATTAGCAATAACGATCCTTTAAAATTTTCAAATTATTTATTACAATATGACTTCGATTTAGATACAGCCATATATGCATTGTTGTTGAAAATTATTTTAACTATAATTATACAAATTTTATACTCTCTTTCATATGTATGAAAAAATCAAATATTCTTAATGACTCAGTGATTATTTTTAATTTAAATTTTATAAATTGATTTTTCTTAAACATTACAGAAACTATTTACCTTCTTAGCGTATATAAAGAAGTGCTCAATTTATATCATAAAATAAAAATTAATGAGTTTTTGTTGGTTTAATTAAATTAGCATTGATAAACATAGTTTTATTATTTTGCTTATTGTTTGCAAGCATTAATCCTTTTTCATTTTTTTGTAATCTCACAAGCGTAATATCTCTAACTATCATTTTGAATGGTGTAAGATAATCAATAATTTGAAAGCCATTTAACCTTAAGATTTAATGCCATAGCATCCCTGTTATTGTGAAGTTAATCAAACTAAAGAATATAAATATCAATTTAATTATTTCAAAAACCAATTATTGTTAATTTTTTAAATGAAGCAGCTTGAAAATTTTATGCCTTTTAAAAATATTGATGGCACTTATTTTTATATTTTTTTTCTATTGTAATCAATATTCATGGTAATACATATAAACAATGGAAATAACAATAATATGCTTTAAAATATGTGATTTTGGATCTTTCAATGGAACGTGTTCCAGGATTATTAATAAATAGAAGTCCTTTAACTTACATTCATGTATTTTCGGGTACATTTTCCTACTTATTAATCAAAACACTATTTTTATTATCACTGGTCTTCCCAAAGTAAATTTTATTTTCCCCGAGAAGGTTGATGAATATTAAAATATCTGTTATTATAAAATATTTAGAAATACTGCTAATTAAAAATATATTATAACCAAAATAGCATCTACATAATTACAATGAGTGTATATATATTAAGTTTCAACAAGTGTACGCATCGCAGATTACTGAATTTTTAACTCAGCTTAACAAACCATTTAGTACCAGATTCGGAAACTCGGGTCTGTGTAGTACTATTCGAGATGGGAGTCACATAAGTTAAGTGAGAAAAATTTGAATAATCGAATCATTTTTTGCTCAATTCCACTTGCACGCAACAAAATCAAACCCTTCTTGGACCAGATCTTAGTTGGAAAGGAAAGGTGGATTATTTATGAAAACATCATGAAGATATATTGTAGGAAATATATGTTTAGGACATACCAAAGAAAAGTTCATAAATGACATATTGGGAATTAGAAAAACTGCCCCCTCACTTTTAAAATGAAATTGAGCCTAAACAAGGCAATGTTGTGTATATGGTGTGACATTAGAGGACCAATATATTTTGAGCTGCTGAAGCCAAAAGAAAATGTAGATTCAAAATGGTAATATCAATTAAAAACAACACTTCAAGAAAAGAAAGTGGTGATATGCAATAGGAAGGACATCATACTGCTTTAAGACAATGCTAAGTCACATGCTGGTTAGGAGACTTTTGTGACATCCACCATACACTTTGGAATTAGTATCTTCCACTTATCAGCTTTTTCTGTCCTCACAATCCTAAAAATTCAAGAGCGGAGAAGTTACCAGACAAGCACTTGTTCAAAGAGAGTGATATTTTAGAGATAAGACATTTTTTTAGATGTGAGATTTGCAAATTGCCTTCACAATGGCAAGAAGTCATAAACAATTATGGCAATTATAATATTCAATAAAGCGCTATTTAAGGTATGAACATTTCATTCTTTTACTTAAGTCTAAAATTGTACCGAATTTCCGGAAGACCAAATATTATTTATTAATCAAGATATAGTTACATATATAATTAAAAGCCTTTTAAGAATATTGAAAATTCATTTTTCAATTTTAAATTAAAAAAAGTTTTATATTAAATATACTTTTGCATATATAATGCTTTTTAAGATATTTTTACACATTGTTATTATATAAATATGCTGAATAAACAATCTCATTTAATTATTTTAATATTGAAAAGTACCTTATTATCATAATATTAAAAAAATATTTAATATTATATTTAAAGTTTATATATAATACTTAAATTGAACGATATTTATAAAAGACCTAAAATCTTTTTATTATGATGATCTTTATGAATTCCATGTGTATATAGATTTTATTTTAACGAATTTATTTAGCTAGCCTATTATTAATAAGCATGTATTAATGTATATTTATATACATAATTTAATTCAATTTGGAATAAATGTTTGTGAGTATGATTGAAATTAAGAAGATTTAATTTACCTAAAGTCTTCTTTGAATATTTATACAAGTACTATAAAAACTATTGAAAATATTGCTTAGTGCTAAAAAAATATGAAAATTTATTGTTTAAATTTTATTACTAGAGTAGTATTTTATATTATTTAAAAAGATATAACCAATAGTGAAGCAATAGTGCTTAAAAAATTCTTTAGTAATCATATATAAAAAGTACGCAATAATTGGTAAATGGCTTATATTTTAGGGATATATTTTATTACAGTTTGAAGGGATATTCCCTACTTTATAAAAATCAAGGAATTTTATTCAATATGACATGCTAACCTTTGAATCATATCAAAAATGTATGATATCACGTGAGTACTATATATAACAAATAATATTTTTAAAGCGTTTACTATTTCCCTGAGTAATTAAATATCTATTTGGTTTTCATTTTGTAAATTGCGTAAAAACACATGTATTATTTTAAAGAAAACGTTATGGTAAGGCACTTTCATTTGATATTATTCTAATATTTTTAGTTTGAAATTATTAATTTCATAAAATATTATTCTTCATGACTCAGTGAATTTTACACGAATATTAAATATTATTTTAAGAAGAAAAATCTGGATTATGCCTATCGTAGAACACTATTTTGTCATGGAAAAATATTAAGTGGGTTCATTATAGATTTAAATTTTAGTTACCTTTGTGACGTGTTCATACATCTTATTATAACTTCGATTTCAAATTATTTATCATATGGAAACAGACCAAATACTCTAAAGATTTCGGATAATACTTCTCGTTTCCAGATTTTAATTATTCGATCAATATTCAAAGTTACACCCCAAGCAATGCATTAAAAAGAGTTCATATCACGATGCCTTCGAGGTAATGAAAAATATATTAACATTCCACCATCGGAAACTCGACACAAATACTCAATTCAGCAGAAAAGCACAAAAGAGTAGTATGAGCTCGGTGTATATGGCTTGAATGTACATCGCTTTTAGTAAATACAGTCCCACATTGGGGCCACATTATTATTCAAGGAAAAGGGAAATTCATCTACCGAAAACAACTAAGGAACTTCTAACCCCTTGTTAAGACCGTTTCACGTAAAAGAAAATTTTTACTTGTTTTCTGGAGATCTTGCTCGTTTGATTTAGGAACAATTTCCTAATTAACGGTTGCTATTAATGTATTTCACCCTATATTTCCTTGGAGTAAAACAAGTCAAATACACGCAGGGTAAAAGTTTTCTTTGAAAGAGAGCAACTCCTTATCGGTATCTCGGATATATTACTTAATTAAATACGTTCTTGTTGTATGCAATGAAATAACTTTCGTTGAGTTTATGTTATGGTTTAAATTATTATCTAGCATTTAACGACACACAGACAAAATACAATAAAATATTCCGTCCTATTTTAATAACTGTGGAATCTCATAATTATAGTTTTCCTAAAACATTTTGGTTAATGTAATATATTTTCTCTATATAAACACTAAATTAAAATATTTCTTTTTCTAATTTGGAAAATAATGCAATAAAAACAGAACTAGGTTCTAGTGAGATATGAGATTAATCCATCCTTATATCTCAATGAAATTATGAGTTATTTTTTTATCATTATTGGCCTATTTTTATCAGAAATATTTGCTTATTTCTCTGAAAAAGATGGTATTTAAAAAATTAAAATATTCTATTGTCTTTGTAGTGACATTTAGCATTATTACCGTTACATTTTTATTTAATTTTACTAAAATATCAGAACTATTATGCATTACTATGCTCGCTAATTCATAAATTGTTGAATGAATCCTCCACCACATAAAGTTTATCTATAATTAACAATTTTTGAAAAAGTAAAACTATGATATCTACATTAAGAGTTTTAGATGGAGATCCATGTATCACATAATGCGTAATTTTGTACTGTTTTATTATTATTATGAAACTGAAAATACTTCTTGAGGGAGTGAAAATAGAGATGAAATTGAATGCATTTTTAGGTTTTTGAAGAATTAATTTAACTTAAGAAAAATATTTTACTGTGTGTATGTCATCTCTTTACAAAATGTTTCATTTATAATAAGTTATTCAAATATATAGAATTGTATATGCTTTTCTCTTACATTTTACACTAGTAAAATTTTTCTGTATTGTTAATTTAATAATAAAAACTGCAATATCTAGTATTTATCACCCAATTTTATTTTAAAAAACCTAGTATAAATAGTAATAGAAGTTTAGTATAATATCAGGAAATTCCGATTCAAAATAATCTTTTAAGAAATTAAGATTTAAAAGATTTATGCTTTTGTTTATACATAAATAGGAACTTATTTTTCTATGATAATATATTATTTTTTGAAATATATTTTGTTCATAATTTGCCATAATATACTTGTACACATAAATATACATCACTTAAACTGAAATTATATATCGTTGTATATGACTTAAAATAATTAAAAATATATAAGCTAGTTCACCTTGAAATTGTCTTTTTAAATATGATAATTATTGTACTGTGCTTAAAATTTCTGACATGTAAAAAAATGATTTTTAAAAAATTTGATGCATACATTAAAAACTATTTCTCAATTATATCTATAGACTTTTCAATATTATCTATTTAAATCTAAAGTATAAAAATGTATTGTCTAATGATTCTTGTTCTTTGGTTACATGCATCTTATTTTTACAACAGTGTTTTTCCGTAGTATGCAAAAGATTTCCATTCTGAAATATTCAGAAATTAACATTGTTTGTTTTATGTTAATGTAATAGTATATTATTCATTACTGAAATAAAATTCCTGGCATTATTTTTGCACTAGAAAAAATTTCAATCCATTTGTTCGAAGTATTGAAATCGTGCATTCATACGGCTTACTTATCTATCAAATTAACTTATACTTTTACGTAATGACATGTTTTACAATGTTTAAATGGAATTTCGTTGAATTAGGTAAACATAAAAATGTATTTAAAAATAATTATGAATAAAAATCACTTGTTTTGAAATTAAAATTTCATGTTTAGAAATGCATTTGTCTTCAGATTCATTGAGGATTCATAAATTTGTCTTTGGAAATTTCAATTGATAAGTAAAGCGGAAAATAAAATACGTTTTCAGTTGTTTCTCCTCATAAATATTCAATGATGGAAATTTTGTTAAAAATAAGCTTTTGACAGGTGACATCAAAATATATGCTAATAAATAATAATTTATTGTTGTTTAACAAGGACATATTTTTGTGAGAATTGACATTTTGTAAGCACAATTTTACTTGTATTGAATATGATTTATTGTCAGAAAAATGCAGTAAGCATAAAAAGAGTTACTGTATACATTGTTATGCATAAAACATTCTACATTCATTTATAACTGATTTTAAAATTATTTACTAAAATGATATGTGTTTAATGAGACGTAAATATTTCATTGTACCGGCCACTTACTATTACAAATTTAATATTATGTAAATTTAGAGTAAATTGTTTAAAAATACTATGCAATATAGCTTTATTTATTGTTATAAGCAACTTTTTCATCATGACTAAGATATAACTTTCATTTAATAATGTTGAAATAAGATTAGTCTTATAACAAGGTTAATTTCAATAAATATTTTGATATTACAAGTACTTATTTAAAAATACATAAAACTCTCTTTTTTTACCAACATAACATGTATTTATCTTTAACAGAGAAAAATAAAACATATTTAACAACTATTTTTTTAAATATAATGACTCGTTATAAAACTGCATATATAATGTAATGGTTTTGCATTAAATCCTAAAATAGTAGAAGTTACGATGATGTGATAATCGTATGAATTATAGATGTTTACGGGTTTTTATAAATGAAAGCGTTTCATTTTTTACTTAAATTAACCTTGATATTATTATCTTTTGAAAATAACTCTTTAGTTCTTAAGGAATGGGAAATAAAAAAAATCAATTTTGAATATTAAATTGAAGCAAAAGTCATATTTTTTAATCTTAAAATATGAAAACATGAGCGTATACCAGTTAGGCGTACTGTGATTCTAATTATTTCTCACTGATTCCCAATCTCAAGATTTCTTGAAATTTTTAAAATATGTTTCAATTTTTCTACTGTTAATTATCTTACATTCAAGTAAAAAATATTATTTATAGGATATTCTGAAGCAATTATTTGGGATTGCTTGTTTGTTGAAGTTACCATTAATCCTTGAATAAACTCACTTAGCTAGAATAAAAATTGTAGAGATATTTTATCACGAGTTGTTTCGAGTGGATAGTATAACTATGTATTTACATCTGTAGATGTGTATTTTAGATAAAATAAATTTCTCAAAATGAAACATTTCAGCAGTGTTTCAATTACAATATACAGTTTCATTGTAATTTACAAGAAATTTAAAACACTTATCAACTAAAGCTGAAATATTTTATTTAAAATTAATATTAAATTTTAGTTAAATTCATATTTTTTGAAAGTACAAAGTTATATCTACATATTTTTGACTAATTACTTTCAATAATAACGACATTTTTTTTAAAAAATAATAATTAAATTTTAGCATGATTAAATTTTAGCAATTAAATTTTATGTAAGAATTTTAAATATTTTAGGAAATAAATACTGGGATTTAAATGATAAATATTATCATGCATTTTTAGTATGATATTTTAAATTCATAATACTAACAATTCAAGAATATTATTAATTTGGTATTCATGGAAATTAGAAGATATAATAGGTTTGGGTGTGTAATGTAATGACATATAATAATTCTTTTATTAAACTTATTTTACTTTATTTCTTATTGTGATAACTGAAATTTGAATTGCTGAAATTAATTATTTTTGCAATATATAATTTACGTTAGTAAAACAATTTATGCACTACATATGCCAATATTTTTCATTTACTCTTTCAAAATTTTAAATTTTTTTTTATAGTGATGAAAAAAATGATAGTGCTACGACAGTTGCATTTTTAAATCCCTTAAAGATGTTCAAAAGAATTGAGGTTAACAGATTGATATGCTTTTTTTTTAAATTGCAAGCCATTTTTCCATTATTTAAAGATATGTTGCTTGAACTCATAGAAAAGTTAACGGACCACGTTACTGTGCTATATAATCTGTATGCTACTGAGATTTATTCTTATATCCTTATTAAAAAATACTCAACCATGTAAAAAACACATAAAATCGACTGAAGTTTTCTTGGAAAAGAAAAAAATTACAAACTTGTTAAATCAAAAATTAGAAGACTTTTTTTTCAGCTATGCATGCAAATTCAATTTATTTGAATGTCAGATCAAATATTGTATCTACTGTTTATTTAAAAAAAAACACTACATTTTGTCTCATGCATAATGTTGTGGCAATAAAAATGGAAATGAAACTGAAATAGTTTGAAGAATATCAAAAAATATAAAAATGATGCCATCCTTTCCGTTATATTGGTGAAATTGAAATTTAAAATATGCATAGAAAAGTTTTAGAAGATAGCCTACTTGCTTATTGTGGTAAAAACAAAACGCAGATAATGATATTAATCAAAATAATAAAAATTGTTTACATTTAAGAAAATCAAAATTTGGGACATGGTACATAAGTTAATTTAGTTTAATTCTATTAAGCCAATGTGTGTAGAATAGTTGGGAGGCAGAAGCATTCTTCAAAGGCTGATCATCTTTGGGATTCTTTGGGATCTAATTAGATCTAACGGTTGCTATTAATGTATTTCACCCTATATTTCCTTGGAGTAAAACAAGTCAAATACACGCAGGGTAAAAGTTTTCTTTGAAAGAGAGCAACTCCTTATCCGTATCTCGGATATATTACTTATTTAGTTGTTCCGATTATAATCGGAACAACTAAAAATATCGAAAAAGTTGTCTTCTTATGCCCTGTCTAGTATTAAGAGATCTCTCGTTTATCCCTGTAATTCATATATTTGTACTATTATCCTGGATCATTTTAAAAACTATAATTTTTATTACAAATTTGGGTTGTATGTCCATAGGATAGCTGAAGTACATAAGTGACTTATATGAAATGAAACATGTGTTATATGAAGGAGTGCAATTATTGGATAAGAAAATCAAAAAAGAAAGGAATGTTTATTTCAGAGTTATTATCTTATGATGGTTTTTTGTTTTATAAATACTACATAATCCTTAAATGAGTATATGAAATTTGTAAATGTTAAAAAATGGTTTTATTTTACTAGCGTGTAGGGATATTCTATTATCTATAAATATTTTCTAGAGTGAAGAGAATCACAAATGAAAATTTTTTCTGATTTTCAAACTGTGGAGTATGCTAACTTTGAGCTCGACGTCAAAAACTCACTTCAGCGGAAGTGAATAAAATTTGACTTTCAGCTGAATAAAAGACAAAGAAGAAAAGGATGATCGGCATTCAGTGACTGCTTTGTTTCGATGAACACGATGTCTCAGCGAAGTCATTTAATCGATACAGAAGCTTGGAGAGTTGTTGGTAGGTTGGAAAGAGGCCAAACTAAAGCCGAAATAGCGTAAGCCATTGGAGTGTCACAAAGTAAGCTGAAGTCTAGGGCAAGGTCGTAGACGGGTAACAACACCCAATGAAGATCGTTATTTAGGTTTAACGGCTCGGAGACAACGAAATATGAACGCTACTCTTCTCCAACAACACCTTCTCTCGGCTACTCTCAACACGGTTTAAACTCAAACTGTCCGAAACCGGCTCCATGGTGTAGGTCTGTATGCTCGCTGATCGATGGTAGTGTTAAACCAACATCAAGGCATCGTCGCGACCTCAGAGAGTGTGCTGCAGAGCATGTGAACTGGAGGAGAAATGAATGGAGCAATGTTCTTTTTTCTGACAAGTCTCTTTTTGCGTTCATCCTCATAATAGGCGTGTTTTTATCTGGGGGGACATAGCAGTAGGAATAATCCTGCATTCGTGCATGAAAGTGTCAGATTTCACGGTGGAGGAGTGACGGTGTATGGTGGCATCTCCATTGACGGGCTCCAGACCTCTATGTCATTCGAGATGAAACTCTTACTGGTCGCCGATATAGGGATGAGAACCTTTTGTAGTCTCTTACGCTTGCAGCAATCGGAGATGACTTCATATTAATGGACGATAACTGCAGGTCACATCTTGCTAACATGCTGGAGGATTTCCTTTTCGAGGAAGGAATCGTACGAATGAAATGTCCAGCGTGTTCTTCAGACATGAATCCAATAGAGCACGTTTGGGACGTTCTAGGAAGAGGAGTTGTTATCCGCCAACCACACCCAAATTCCCCAAGAACTGCAAAGAGCTCTTCTGGAAGAGTGGTACACAATACCCCAACTCGTGATTAATAGCCTCATTGACTCCATGCCTCAAAGGTGTTAAACGTTGCAGCCTTTCGTGTAAACTATATCCCTTCTCATCTGCACAAAATGTGTTTTTCCTTTTGAACACAAATGCGCAATAAAATGCATTTTTTTCTGCCAAACATGTGTAATTTATTCCCATCCCATATAACCTACTACGTCAGTCGATCACGTATCAATCAGCTAAAAAGTTTTCCAGTCACAAGATCCACCTAAAACGTCAATATTCGTTAATTGTTTTGAGCAGGATACATACATACATATATATATATATATATATATAT
>JAPDSC010006482.1:22925-34956 GCA_026290005.1 Latrodectus geometricus
ATACTCGTTTTTATTTCATTGACAACTCATATTTCATGTAAATGAAAGTTAGTTGGATTCTACCAACTCTTAAAAATATGTTTATAGTGGAATGTAAAGCTATTCTAGTATTTTTCTAACTTTAAAAATTCAGTTGCAAAACAACTCAGACAAGCATGGATTTAAGTTCATATCTAATTTTAAAGAGCAACAGCTTAGTTAATTAAATAACTTAATTCACTACATATTTACAAATATTTATTTTCTAGAGTTTTATTTGTTCTTTTAATATTGGTGAAAGATAATAGTTTTGTGAAGGATATTAACAGATACTTTTATTAATTAATATATTTTCAATTTTATAACATTTAATAATAAATTTTTCGAAGGAAAATCTCTATATATAAAATTTTTAAATGTATATATTTTCCTATATTTTTCAGATTGTCAATATTACTATTGAATGATTAAAAAAACTCAAAAAAGAAACGATTAAAATACCCCTATATTTTTCTTGACTATTCTTTAAGCAACAAAATATAGATTAAGAAAAATATCATATTTAAGAAAAAATGTCAATAAAATATGACTCATTTTAACTTAATATATTGAGTATTCTTACAGAAAACTATATAGTTTATTATTGAGTGTCAGCGAGGCTGGCAGTTTGGGTGCACTGCTCCATTTTTTTTCCAACTAAACCGCAATTTGGTGTCGAGTTCGACTTCTTCAGTCATGCCTCAAGTACCCATTTATAGGGTAGGAATCCTTTCATATTTCATCCACAAAGAAAGGACAAAGACAGAACCGAGAGAAAGAGAAAGTACATTCATGTCTGAACCGGTATTCGAACCCAAGATCTCCCTATCTGCTGTTTGGCGGATGACTACTAGAGAGGGTGGGAGGCTTATTCATAGGTTACAAAATTTAAAAAAAATAAATAAAATAAAATTAGATAACATTGTTTAGATAAAAAAAAATTCTAGATTGGAATAAGGTTTCTATTTTTCAGAATTTTAGATCTAATCTAAATGGAAAATTTATTTCCGTAAAGAAATATATAATCAGAATTCCCACAAAATATATTCTTTTTTTAAAAAAAAGAAAGACATAAAATTCATGAATAACGTTAGAACTGACTTTATACACCTACTTCTATCCTTTAGAAAATCATTGAAACAAATTATAAGAAATTTGACTAGATTTTACATTAAAATGCTTAGCTATCCATTAAACTGTTTACTTAGGTGTGACAACATCTTATATATAATTTTAAATCTAATATAAAATTTAGAAAATAAAAAAAAATACATTTGTATATTCATATTACTGTCAGAAATAACTAATTTAATAAAAATAAAAATATTGAGATCTAAAATCATCTGTGAGAAAAAAAATTTGAACAATAATGTTTTTTTAAAAAAACTCTTTAAACTTTGTGATGTCGCTAAATATGTGCAAGATAATTATGCATAGTTTCTCTCAAAATGAAATTATTGCCAGGATTTGTTTTAAATATGTTTCAGTCTTTAATATATAACAATAGTAATATTTTTTTCTAAAAATCAAAAATTTTGAATAACTTCAACAATTTTGAATAACTATTTGAATAACTTTAAAATATATAACTTGAGTACACTTTAAATATGATTGTGATGACTGAAGTACTTTATTCTACATGTACTTTGTATTTGTATAGCAAATTTTTTTAAGAATGCTTTTGGCACCTCATGATAGACAGTTAAACAGCCCAAGGCTCTAAGCATGCATTTTAATATCAATCTACTAAAGAGTTTTCATAATTGGTTTTCATAATCACTTGTCAAAAGAAATAAATCTCAGAAAAACCTCAAGCATCCACCTCAACAAATGTGCAAGCAAAGGCTAAAAGTGTAACATTCCTGTTTTATTTTTAACAGCATCATGGATCAAATCAGTTATCTTACTCTCTGCAGAGCGTTTTTCTACTATTAGATTATAATACAATATTTTGGAAACATTTTAATAAAAATTGATTCTATATATATTCGATTTTTTTTATTATGGTAAAAATTCACAGCTGACAAATAAAGTGTTTTATAATTAGAGAATAGCTCTTTAGATTTCTTAGAAATCTTGAACAAATTAAATGCTAGAGAGGAATTTTTCAAGAAATTCGAAAACATTTGTCGTAGTGCAAACGACATAAAAAGTGCCTGAGAGGAAACACATGTTTTATTGTACAGTGAATTCAATAACAATTCTTCTCGGCAATAGTGTATATGAAATATAATAGAAAGGAAATGCATAAATATTGTAATACAATGACGAAAGTTCCCTAAGGAAACAAAATTATATGCAGTTAAAAGTGGCACCTGAAAGTTGCAGGAAAAGTTTATAGCAGTTTCAGATCTCAGGGTTCTTTTTTCCTTGGGATGGATGGGTGGTCCATTGTAATAAAAAAATATTCTCTTTTGTATTTTTGTGTGACCAATCAAGGGTTTGGAGGGGAGATTTTTGACCATTCCCTGGAAGACTAGAAGTTACGTACTAATTTTATGATCTAAAGAAGGAGACAACTATAAAGTAAATGATTAGAACCCGAAAACAGAGAGATGGAGAAGACCTACCAGAGATAGAACTGACCTCCAATAATGAAAAAGATAGAATATTAAAAGAAGAGAGAGAGTACACCTGCAACGATGAGAGATAGAACTGACCTCCAATAATGAAAAAGATAGAATATTAAAAGAAGAGAGAGAGTACACCTCCAACAATGAGTAGATAGAGCAGACCTACGAAAAGAGGGATAGAGAAGACCTCCTACTAAAGAGAGAGAGAGACTACCTCCAATATGACAATATAGAAATAGAAAAGGATAAAAGGAGAGAGTAAACCGGCAGCTAGGAGGAGTTCACGAGGAACAAGGAGATACTGAATAAAGACTCAAAGAAAGCTGAACGACTGAAGAGACCTACCAGGAATGATGCGAGAGAGTACTAGTGATGCGACAGAATGCTAGTGAATGAAAACCTTATGAGCGATTCTTCTTATATAAAGAAGTGAGTTTTTTTAATCTCTTCCTAATAACACTGACCACTTTATTTCATAAATATGTTAAAAACTTGCATAGTAATATAATGATTAATCAGAAATGCCCAATGTAAATATTTAGATTTTAATAAGTCAATAAAATTTTGTTATTTTTTTTTAACTTTTTCTTTCTAATTTGTTCTATCAACGTTTCACTAATTCTTTACGAAACAATGTTAACTAGGTGTGATTTTTTCATACCGATTTCCACCACAATATTCATTTAGAAAAAATGTCAGGCATAAATAATTACTAATGCAAGAGGTGTTTGGTAAACACTTTGTGAGATACTTGAAAGATTCATTACGAAAATATAATGAATGATAATCTTCAAGTATAAGAATTATATATGATTCCGAATTATATATTTAGGAAGCAAATAAACACTTTTCAATGTCAATTAATCTTAGAATCCAGGTTGATATTAAGGTAAATATGAATGATTTAATTTGAAAATTTATCATATCATGCACAGTATCCAGGGCCTCAGTAAATTGTCACTGGTTACCACGAGATCAACAAAGTGAAGCATCACTCACCACGTGCAGTAATTGACAGGTTAACTGCATTCATCCTGTGTGAGTTATTAGAGATCACTAATTACGGCATGCTTACGTTTATCTTTGATGTTTAAAGTTCTTTTCACTAGTGTGGCATGGGAAAGAGGATACCAGATCAGATGTGTCTGAATCCTGATCATTGTTTAAAATTACAAAGCACTTGGTGATAGGCGGAAATTACAAATATTTTTTACTTTAGGTAACGTTCAGAGCTCACCTGCACATCTATAAGAATAAGCAAGCGGAATAATTACTCAAAAATAAAGCATGAATTAATCAAGAATCATAAGAACTAGAAAAATTAAATAATGCAAATTTATGTGGAAAGTACTGATGTAACAGTGATTTGAAATACAAATTGAAATTTTTCATCAAAATTAATAAAAGAGATATTATTACTTACAAACTATTTCTTGGAATAACTAATGACAATACTTCGATAATTTAAAAAGAAAATTTAACTATTTCCAACTGTTTTTAATTATTTCAAACTGTAAACTCACAAGCATTTCTTGGAAATTTTTATAGTAATTATCTTTATGCATCTGATCATTTAAAATCCTACTTAATTCCTACTTAATTCGAATTAAATGTCTTTAGAAAAGACTAAGATATTATGCTATAACAGCATAAGATATGACAGTAAAATTTACGGGATTTCTGTTGAAGTCTTGAGCTTTCTTAATACTGGGTTTTTTCAGACCTAAAGGTGCATTCTGAAGTGTTCTGGAACGTGATTTGTGAAATGTGCTATACATTTGTGTTGTTGTTTTTATTAAGTTATCAAATTTTCAATAAGCTTACTTTAGAGTGATCATAAATTTGTTACATTTATGTAAATTTGTGTTCATATTGGTAAGGTTTAAAAAATATATTAATGATTTTAAAAGCTATATTAAGTTTATATTAATAGCATTAAATAAATTCTTTAAGCATTTAAAGAAATAAAATAAAAATTTGCAAGAAAAGTATAATGATGTTCAATGTTTTTTACAAACTTTTTGTTAAAGTGTCAATGTTTGTCACAAAATAAGCCAAAATTATTTAAAACTGCCTTTAAATTTACTATAAGCTTACGGATGTTTAAAACAAAATATTAGTAACTTTGGTTTTCTAAAAATAGAAATGGGAGTATTTAAAGAAAAATGGCGATATTTAAACGAAATATTTTAAAATTCAACAAAATTTTTGAACATTTTGTATTAATATTTGTAAATTATAATTAAATGACATATTATATATTTATATATTGTTACTAAACAAACAATATTTGAAATTAACTTTAAATATTTGTATTAAAATTACATTAATATTTGTAATAAGTGCATGTGATTTAATTAAATTAATCATATGTTTCTTGGTTAAATATTACCTCAACAATTAATTATAAAAATGTATATTAATTTATACCATTTAGTAGTTCATGGCATGATCTATTTTTACATTATTTGTTTACTTTCTGAATGTTTTCGGGGGAGGTAAATAAACAAAAGTATATAAAATTCTAAAATATAAGAAATTCCGTGTTAAATCAGTTTTAGCCAATAATAACAATTTTTCTCTTAAACGTTTTATAATTCTATATATACATGCCAATATTTTTAGTTTACTGCATTTTTATACATGCATATATTTTATAAATTCAATGAAATACTGAAGATATTACTTCATGGAATAAAATAATTTTTCTGCTAAAATAATCTTTATCAAAACACATTTTATATGTTACTTACTGCATATTTATTGACTGTCATATGGAATTAATGTGTTGATATTTCATTTTCCCAAATCTAAAATAATCATAATTATGATAATATAGAGTTATAAATATTTCATTCAATATGTAAATGGTTATGCTAATGTAATGTTATAAATTTTAAATTTCTCTCTATGTATATATGTATTTTTGAAATCTTAACTTCTTGTGCATGTGAATAAGAACTATCATATTTTCCACAGTTTAAAAATTAAATTACTTTTTCTAAAAGCATTTATTTTGCACCTTTTTAATATGAGAAATAAACGTAGTTAATAGATACTTTAATTGCAATACAGGATTGTTTTTATATTAGATTTTCCTCTCAAAAATAGATTGAATAATAAATGCAATAGAAACGAAAATACAAAAATATATGTAAAGTTAATACTGTAAATATGATAATTTATTAAATAGAATTATTTAACATTTTCATTTTAATATCTTTATTGCTTTGTATGCATTCCAAAAATTTCTCCTGAATATCATATTTTGTAATTCTAAATGTACTTCGTTTTATAACAAAGCATTGATAAAACTCAGGTGCAAATTTCATTTACTGCATATTTTTCAAACATTCGTCTTTAGTCTATTTTATTTGCAAATGAAGTTATTTTGTGTATGAAATATTAAAACTTGGAAAATGCTTAAAGCATTCCATTAATGAATTTTGTTTCGGATATTTTTGTTTATATCCTGTCTATAAAAATTCATATTCTATTTAAGTTGTATTAATTTTAAATTAATTTAAAAACTGAAATATAGGTTTACGTCTGTATTCATTAGTTCAAACTAGATAAGCTATAGAAAAAAGATACTTTACTATTACCTTAAATAAAGTATTTAAGGGAATAGAAATAAATTTATCATTTTGTAACTAAACATAAAAGAGATATTTTATGTAAATTGAAAATAATGTTTTAAATAATGCACTAATTATGTCATAAATACATTAAAATGAAATATGTTTATGAGTAAAAGAAATATAATAGTAAGAATAACTGGATGTTATAAATTTAGAAATTTAATTTCAAATGATAATTTATGTTTTTTTAAAGGGTTATATATTATCTTTTACGATTATACACTTTCTTAAAATTCTATTTTTAAAGACTAATATAATAAAATCATTACTGAAAAATAATGCATAAAATGTAGTGAATTTAGTTTTAATAAACAAAAAAACTTCTTCACTGATGTTTACTTTACTTATAAACTTTTATTTATTGGTAAATTAAATAAAAAATGCTATTTTATTTAATTTCATAAATCTATTTTTTATACCTTTTATATAGTCAGCACGTTTTTCCAACTTCATTTTTGGTTGTAATTCATAATTATAAATATTCCTCTAAGCATGTCTCTTCATATGCTTCCAGTAAAAATCATTGAAAAAGATCAATCAATCATATTTCAAAGAATTATTCAACTAATGTATAATTCTGCCGATATATTCGAAATATTTTAATATTACTTTTCTTTCCTTGACTTTAAGAATAACTTTGAAATTTGCAACTTAATTTTTTTTTTCTGAATCAACTTATATGTTGAAGTTGTGTCTGTATTTCTAGTCAAAAATGTCACAACAAATGCATGTTCGTTGCTATAATACATTGTCTAGTACTTAATATTCATTCTTATGAATACTTTCAGTTAATATTTTTATTTACGATATCAATTTGTCCGCTTCTATACTTACGACATGAAATTTAAATTTGTATGTGTTGCATATGTGCTGATGTCATACTTTAAAACCGTGACGTGTGAAAATGGAAACTATTTAACCGATAAATTTATTTATAAAATGTATTCTTTAAGATGCAAGGAAATTCAAGAAGATAAATAGCATGGTTGTTTCGTGGAGGCAAAGTTAGATCTGACATTACGCCACTTTCTACAAATGGAATATTCGCCAGATAGTGAGAAAAGAAGATATATGTTTTCGAAATATCCTTATATTTTTTTACTATCCGTATTCGGGACCATTTCGGAGACAAATGGCAGACGTGAGAATCATTGAACCAGGGTAAGTAATAAAATATGTAACACCTTTAGACTTTTTCTTTGGAAGGGTGGGCAGTATTTTATGTTTCCACTGAAGTCTCTTCTTTTACAGTTATTCTATAGAAATATTGTGAGATTATTGAAGAATTAATGAGTACATTCTGAAGACATGCCATTTTCTTTTGCTACTTTACTTATTTCTCTAAAAGTATTTATGTAATTGAAATTTTAATGATTGTATGCCAAAACTATTATTTTCTGTAAGACTTCTCATGTTATTCTAGTCATACCAGCATAAAAAAATATATCTATTTGATCATTTTATTGCATATTATTTAATACATATTATATGATACTTTGTTACACGTTATCAAATGAGACGCATAATAAGTGTTGCTTGAAATTATTTAAAATTGAATTTATATACTTTTTATAAATATTTATTTTTAACGTTACTATAATTTATATTCTTACTATTTTTTTCAATTTATCATTTACTGAAGTTTGTTTGTATTTTTATTATGGTAAGCTCTTAACAATAATTTATAAATTTTCCTTTTTAAATAAGATAAAAAACAATATATTTATATTAAATTAATTGAATACAGTAAACAAAATATATTAGTTAAATTTTCGTTATGTTTTATTACTATGTTTAAAGGAGATATATTTTTTAACATGAAATCATATATAATTAAATAACAATTTAAAAGAATTTTTATATGAACAATTATTAATTCTGAAATTCATTCCTATAATTATTGCTATAAATTAGTCTATACAAAGTAGCTTTTAAAATAGTGCAATAATAAGCTGAGCTGAAAGAGCGTATAAGTTTTATCAAACAATGAAACAAATTGAAGAAAATTAAATATTTTTATTATAATAGTGAAAATTAAACTGATTGAAATAAAGAAATAGTCAGATTATAAGAAATATGTATCACTCTTACACATAGTTTTAAAAATTAATTCAAATTATTTTTATCTATTGTATTAGAAGAAATTATGTACAATACTTTTATGTTTATTATGGTAATGCGGATACGCTTACTATTAAGAAAATATAATTTTTCATATGAATTTCAAATTCAATTCTGAGCTATAGGTTGAAAATATATTTTATATATGAGAAAATTTCTCAGAAAGATCTCAAAGCCAGCAGAATAAAGCCAAATAATGAATGCTAGACTGTAGACATTGGAATGAAAAATGGCATTAGAACTTAATTAATATATTCCGGAAACGCTAAAGGCTAATTGCACAAGTGTGGAGTTAATGGAAGTGTGTGCCTAGAAAGATTCATTCTCTTAATTCTAATTGAGTATATCGTCTCGTTGTTACGTGCACAGCTTTTGTTTTATTCCGAGTTCCTATTCAGTAGAATAATTCCTTAATTTCAAGTACTTAAAATGCAACAGTCTTAGGAAAATAATATCTTTTAATGAGACAATTAGAAACACTCAAAATCATCTAATGCAATTAAAAAGATTTATTAAAAAAAGAAAATTAATTAAATAATTTTTGATAAATGTAAAGTTGTTTTTAATTGTTGTTAGTATATAAATTCGTAATTTTAATATATCACTCAGCAATTAATATATATATATATATATATATATATATATATATATATATATATATATATATATATATATATACTCACGATTTTAAAGATGTATGAAAAACAAAATAAAATAGTTGCAAAAAAAAATCCCTGAAATCTATTAATTTATTAATATTAAACATTATAAATATCTAAAATATCTTATTCTAGAGTCTTATTATTGAAAAAGAAATCTCAAATATAAAAATGATTATTCTTTACCATAAATTAATACTTGATTTAGTACCATGATACATCAATTGCAGAAATTTAAAAATTACGGTTTATAATAATTTAAGAAATTTTCCTTCTGAATGATCAAACCAAATATTTAAGTTATGTAATTTATTCTCCAGGCTTTGAAGATCAATCTTATTAATCTTTTTCTTATCCTCATATTATCCTTCGTGTATTTGAATCAATATTAATAAATTAGTAGATTGTACCCACACCATTCACGCAAAGAAATATGGTAAGATTATTTACGTCCGAATCTTTCTCAAAATATTATAGAATTCATTTCTAATTCTTTTAGAAAAATATTTTACCGCTGGATTCCAAAACTCCTTTCTCACATATCTTTACAAGTAGAACCATTACTATGATGATATTTCACAATAATGAAACAAATATAACACATCCTTATATATTCAGGTCAAGACAGATAAAAAAAACATGCTGACATTATAAATTTAATTTAATTTTCAAATAGAAACAACAAAATGGAAAATTATCCATAATTAGAGTTTAAACTCGTGATGCAAGTAATAATGTAATCTCGCATATATCCTCATTGTTCAAGAAATGAATTCCAAGCAACTAAATGCTTTAGCATGACTAAGGAGTGACTATTTTATAAAATCAATGAAAATATTAAAACTCTGATAAAAATGGAAAATGCTATTCATTTTAGAAATAAATCTCTAAATTTTAAAATTTTCTTATAAAACAAAATGAAAATATGTTATTAAAATAAGAAAGATATATTTCTTAATAAAATATATTTCTAATTTAAAGTTGTTTTACAAATTAAAAAGTTCTTCGAATAGTTCACTCCATTCCTGAAAAATATTTTGTAGCAACTCAAATTTTGAAGTATTTGGAAAGCATACGAATGTAAAAATTAAAAAGCTAAATTGAAAATTTTTTGACATTTTATATATATATTTTCAACAGAAGTATAAAGCTTGATTGTCAAATTTAATTTTTATATCACTTTCAAGTAATTTAAAAAATTTCTGTATTATTTATAGTAAACGTAATTGTCACTTTTCTGGAGAGTTTAAGATGTGAAAAAACATCCAATACTGGTTTATAAAAATCAAAACCAGATAGGATGACAGAATACTCAAAGTAGTTTTTATAGAGTAAAATAAATAATTACATAATTAAATGAAATTCTGAAATGTTTTTTCTAAGTTATCATATTGAGATAACTAATGAAATTAATCTTTATGCCAAAGTTTAAGAACTTTTTAAATTCATAAGAAAATAGAGAATCCAATAGCAGAACCCCAAATTATATAATTTAATATGCAATTTGAGATTTGATTAACCATCACTCAGAAGTACAATTGCTATTCGTCTTGAAGAAAAATCTGTGTCAAGCATTTCTAAATCGTATGTTTGAGAATTTTTCAAATATAATGTGGAGCAATACTAGATAAATACATTGATCACTCAATTGAAATATTTCTCTTTATTAAAGGAAGTTATTGATAGTGATTTATTTATGAGTGCGTTAATAATTGTCCAATATTTTATGTCGTAAAAACCAATGAACCCTGCACAGTCTTACTGGGCTTGCTTATACGCCTGTACAAAAATTTAAAAGATAATTTAGAGCTACTCATTGATATATCTATGCCCAGACATGAGCAAGTCTAATCTACATTATTGTGAAATTAAATCAATTTTAATATTCAATATCAGATTTACTGAGGAGCAGAAACGTATTAATGAATGTCACCATTATATTTCTATGCTAATAATTTCTTTAACATGATAATATTTTCTACTTTGTAAGCTTTAAAAGCATACAAATGAATTTTACACTTCAGGATGCTTTTCACGGCAAAATATTGATTTTCCTCTCGAGACATGAATGTTTCGTAATAAAGCAATTGTTGATAGCATTAAGGAATAAACTATCAACATACCGAATGTAAAATTCCGATACTTTATACTCTTCACAAGAGTAAAATACTTCTTTTCTGCGTATATTTTCCGTCCTACAAAATATACCTTCTCCTCTATTTAAACCTCAATTATTATTTATCAAAAGTCAAAGAATTTTTAAATTCGCTCAATCAAGTATGATATTTCTTTCACAACGAGGTGGTGTTTTTATTTCTTTTTTTAAGTAACATAATTGTTGCCCCCTTTTTTTAATTATATAAATGTATATTGTGTTTTAATTTTTTATGTTATATATTGATGAAGAAGCGTTTTCATTTCCTAACTATATTAAGTGTTCCTATTTTGCTTGATAATAAAAAAGTATATTATACTTCTTTTCAAATGTAACTTTATATACAAATGTGCAAACTATTTTCAGATATGCACATAGATATATATATAATAAATTAATATAAACAAATAAATTAATATATATAAATATATATATAATTTGATATATTCTTCTGTTTTTGATATATTTTTCTCATTGTATTGCTTTGCCTACATATTGTTTGCTCATTTTTTAATGCTTTACTTTGATTCCATTTATTTCAATTTTGATATGATTTGAATTTTCTTTTTATAGAGAAACTCTTCGGGGGAATAACATGAATATTTTTAGACCTTTGTCTTTCATGTTAGTCAGAAAAGGGTGTCTGTTTTACATAGCTGACCATCTCCTTTCTGATGAAGACGTGGTCCCTCTTCTTTTTTCTTAATTATATATGATATTACATTGTTTTTCTTGATTTTTTTTCCTGATTTTTTCTTATTGATATTAAATTGAATAGTTTCTTCTTTTTAATATATTTATCTATTTAATATGTCTTACTTATATATATATATATATATATATATATATATATATATATATATA
>JAPDSC010006482.1:42736-59737 GCA_026290005.1 Latrodectus geometricus
ATATATATATATATGTAACATGTATAGCTTGTGGTAATTTTTAAAATAATTTTCGCAGCAAAAATCATTATCAATGAAAGTATGTTTTTTTCCAGAAAAATAAGTGTTGATTTAAATTAATATCCTAATATTTTCGATAATTGTTGTTTTGCAAAAAATTTAGTCAAGAGACAAAATAATGAAATATAAGCAAAATACCTACAAAGCATGTTCTTAATCATAGCTTTTCTATTAAAAATAAATTAATTTAAAAATTGAGTTCTATATTGTAAGAGAAAATGCAAGATATATTGCTAAAGGTAAATATTGTAACCAAACAAATATTTAATATTTTTAAGAGTTACATGTGGAGCATACCCACAAATTCCTCAAATCTATGAACGTTTATAATTTATTTAAAATGCTTACTTGAAGAAACTGCACTTTTATGTTAATTATTTTTAAAATATCAATGGTGTATGTTGATGCATATAGTATAAAACATAAAATAAGATAAAATGATTGAAGGTTACAGTTTTCTCTCAAGTACAAATATAAAATAAATGAAAAAACACTTGTTAATTATAGAAATATTCAATAAAAGTTTACCATTAATAATAATTATGAGTATTTAAGAGTAATTAATCATTTTATAAATTGAAAATCAATCAAGAGAATTAATTATTTTATTTATTAAAAAAACTATCAATAATTATTTTTATTGCATCTTAACTACCAATATTATTTCAAAAGCTATTCTTTAATATAACATAATAATTTGTTGATTAATATTTTTATCTTAAAGAAAGAGTATTCAACATATTATCAATTTTAATAAAACTTGTCATGCTGTTAGAAAAAGGATTAAGATAAATCTTAATATATCTAAAGCAAAGATTTTCTTTTAATAAGACGGCATATGAGCCAATGACAATTTCATTTTTAAACTATATTTTGCAATGAAAAAATGAATTATATTTCATCGTTAACTTAAATATGTATCACTGAATGATTTTGTTTCAAATTACATTTGTAATATGTATGACGTGTTAACCATTTAAATAGTATCATCATATTTCTAAACGGTAAAATTAAAAAAGGAATTAATAAAGTAATGATTAAATTTAATGAATGCGCCTCATTATTTTTTCAGAAAGTGTATTTCAATCTTAACTATCATAGTGTTTAATATGTACTAAATAAAATGTAATATTTATTAAAATTAGTTTTGTCATGTACATTTTTATTCAGATATATATATATATATTATTTTCGAGGATATATATAGGGACATTTTTTAAATTAAATCATTTTATATCTTTTAACCGGAATTGTTTTTATAAATTGACGATTTATTTAGCTAAGTGAAGGAGTATTTTCAAATATTTAAATATGTATAGAAGAAACAAACAAACTCAGTGTCTTCTACTCAAACTAATTTTGGAAAAACAGCAAATAATATTTTGATATTAATTTCGTATCTATTTAAATAAATTTCACTGATTCAACATAAATAAACTATCATATTTAGGCGAAAACATAGTAATTTATGATTAAATTTTTTTATAATCAGCTATTTATTTTTCGTTACTTATTTATTTAACATAAATTTATTTATTTTTTTACGAATCAATACATTTAAACATATTATATAATCTTTAATGTGTGTGGAAGAGAAAGAGAGAAAATGGGAATAAAATAAATGAAGAAAATATGTGAGTTTGGGGTTTTATTTGTTCATAAATATTGAATATTAAACAAATATAATAATTATTAAATTAAAAAGTTTTGATCTTATTTGAATAAATAAAATATTTTGAAAAATTGTATTTTTAGAGTGTGATAAATATATTAAATTATTCAGGATATTTCTTTTTGCATATATTACAAATACCTCAAAACAAAATACTAAAAATAATAATAAATTCAGTATCAATGAGGAAATCAATATGTATCAAAACAAAGTACAAAGTGAAGCACCACATCTTTCCATCAACAGAACAGTAAATACAAACAAAAATGGGTAACCTTTTACATCGCCAGATCGTGTTCTCGCCCTATCTCGTTATCTTCGAGACTTGTGCTGCAACAACATTGGCAGAAAAAAAAAACAAGATGGCCAACAAACAACGAAAGCATTCAGGGGATTCAAGCAATTACTTTCGTCCGAAGTAATTACAAGTCTAGCTCAAAGAACGCGACTCCTGAGGTCAAGCTGAAACAAATAGCAACCGAATCTTTTGTCCTCGGAAAGATTTAGTTTGTTATTTCAAGATTGATTGAAATGAAATGGTACCTAATTTCAATATAAATATCTTTTCTTTCTCCTCAACTTTCTTTACAAAATTTGTTACTTGTATTACATCTAAAAACAAAATGTTTTAAAATACTAAATTCTAAATAAGTGGTATAAATAAAGTGATGACTAATAAATATTATTTTTATAAGCATTTATTGTGTAAGAGTGTTCCTAAAAAATAATATTGCTCTCTGATTTTCTTTTTCTTTATTTTTTTTATTATTGAACAAATGTAAAATAAATTGTAGAAAGCAAAATATTATTTCTCTATTTATTATGTATAGATACGATAGAAAAATGGATCAGTACTTTAGTATATTTATAACTATAATGCCCAATAGGATACTTGCATTCCAGTCTATTTTGCCTATATAAGTTAAATGTGTGTTATTTTCAATTGCTGTTTAATAATTTTAGAAATGCATATCGACTCACGATTTTATGAGAATTAATAAAATTATGTACTTAAATCGAAATATTAAATAATACAAAAATAATAAAAAATAAAATTTGTTTGTAACATAAATTTCCACTTCATGTGATGCAAATTATTTATATTCCAATAATTAGAATTTAAAACCTGTTTAAATGAGTGTGTTACATGAAATTATTAAAACATTAATAAACTAAATTATATCCAATAATATGACGTTAATTTTATTGATCTGATGTTATTTCCGTTGTATATCACAAAGTAAGGCAATATCCTGTGCACGCATTTTTCAACATTAAAATGTAATTAAAATTTATTTAAGTAATGAAATTTAATCAAAACTATAGCCTAAAAGAATTTTAAATTACACTATGGCCACCCAACCTGTCTAGTAGTTAGCGTACCTGACTACGGATGGGGAGGACCTGGGTTCAAATCCCGGCTAGGGTATGCATGCACTTTCTCTCTTTCTTGTCTTAGTCATTTCTTTGTGTGCGAATGGTTGCCTACTCTCTAAACGAGTACTTGTAGCATGTGTGTACTCAGGAAGTAAGTATTTTCGTTAGTAGCATTACAATATAATTTTTTCATTATATACAGTTTTTTTTCAAACCAATTCTACTTTCAACGATGATATTCTTATATTTCATTTGTTGTGGCAGAAACATTTTCCCAATATTTGTCATGTAAAATAGAAAAGTACATCAAATGTATTATCAAATATACTATACATGTTCAATGAAAGAATTAATCAACAATTACTTTTATATTCATATAATCGGGGAATCAAATTATCTCTCCATACTTTTCTTATTATTTCAAAATGTTGCTTTAAAAAGTAATATTTTCAGCAATATGAAGGTGTTTTGGCTTATTTTGTTAAAAATGATATCATTTATTGAAAAAATAAAACAGTTTTAAAATGGTTTATAAAATGAAAATAGGCTATAATAATTGGAAGTACAATTAGTTTATTTTTTAATTATTCTGTGTAACTTTAAAAATGACTTAGTTTTTTTTTTCTAATGCCTGACTGATATTGGATTTTTAAGGTAAGAGAATGAAGTGATAGTAACATACACACATACAGTAAAAATGATTGGCCCTGGTCATCAGGTTAATCTAAAGGTTATCAGATTAAACCTTTTTTTCAAATCCAGTGGAACAGACATCCTACACCATCTTAGGGTGTCCACCGAGGACCGCTACTTTTTTCCATTTGCCAGAGGCCACACGCAGGTCACCTCCGATCGACACAATCTGGCCTTTCGTTTATATGAAATATATCACAATACTACGGGGAGTCTTGTAAGACTATAATGGGTTTCGCTACAGACCACTCTATCACAGTTCAGTTTCAAGTGTTGATCTTATCTGTAATAATATTGAATTTAACCTCATACTTAAAATATTAGAAATAACGAAGTAAACAGTAAAGTTATATCTAATAAGTAGAAGTACAAAATGGGAATAAATAAAACAAGGGGACTTAATAGAAGAAATGACGATGAGTTTTTGATTAAAAGAAACTACTACTAAAATGCTTGCATGCTTTCATTAAATTGTTCTAATGTACAGAAAGCCTTCGATGGTAAGCAAGCAGCTATTTCAGTAATTGTTAGTGTTTTGACATCATGATGAGTCTTCTGAGTCTGTTGTGTTTGTCTCATAATCAGAAGAATCTTGTCGTTGATTTTCCTTGATCTCTACAAATTATTAGTCCTTTCTCCATGAAGAGTGTCATTAGCTGTGTTACTCTGTGTTTTATGTAGGAATTTTGTGAACACAATTTAAGAAATTAAAAGTCTGATTTAGTGGATGACTTTTGGAGATAAAAGGCATTTGTGTGAGAACAACTTGTTATATAGTTCATTAAAGTGCCATTTTCAGTTTTTAATGATAATTCAAATGATGTCTTGTCTTTGGCAGTTTTATAGAAATAACTAGGATGGGAGCCATGGTTTTTAATGAGATAATTGAGATATTGATTTGAGGGTAACAAGTCCATGGATGCTTTTTGAATTATTTTCTTCATATCGAGACAATGGATTAAGTTATCCCACGAAGATACAGCGCTGTAATAGAAAAGGCTTTAATTTTTTTCTTGTCTATTTAATTGGAGTAATTCGTAGATTGGGGTTTGATGATGCTTGCTTTGCAACTTGGTGTGCTGTTTCATTGCCGGTGTTCCCTGCATGAGCTTTGAGCCAGCTTAATTGAATATGCTGAATATTATTTTGGTATAGGATGTCTTGTATGCTCTTAATTATCGAAAATTTATGCAGCGGATTATTTATTACACATAGTGATGATAAGTTGTCTGTTAAAATGGTTACTTTATATGTATGCTTATTGATTGAATAAATTATGGCTTCTTTTGTTGACAGAGCCTCTGCCTACAAAGCTGAATGACAATTTATTATCGTACAAAAGAGTGATACATTATATTCTTTGTTTTCTATTATGATTAGGTTTACAGTGTTATTAATTTAGTTTAAAATTTTCGTTGATTGTTACTATTATTAATTTACAATTAAAACTAGCAGGAAAATTATTTTGTCCAATTTCAGAGATCATTAACAATTCTTTTTTTACTAAGTTTATTTCTCTTGAAGCTTATTTTAAAATTATGATAATTTAAACATACCTTTAAATTTTTCAACTTTCCTTCCCTTTCATCATATTTTGAGTACTTAATTAAATGTTTAAGTAAAACTCGTTTATCGTCAATTGTTTCAAAGTTTCTTTCCCTTTAAAATATGTTTTAAATAATATTTTCATTTAATTAATATATAATATTTTCATTTTATGGAGGTAAATGCTTATAATTGTGATATATTTTAAAAATTCTTTAAATATGTTTCAATGCTATATTATGCACAATGAAAGTGTATTATTGTAGACCTTTCATAAATTGCTTCACTCAGACTATATAAATTTTACTGACATTAATTTAAAATTTTGAATAACATATAAGATTCCAATAATAATAAAATATTATAATTAAAAATTTATTATAATAAATTATGTTTAATATCTCTTTTACTGATTATTCTTTGTTTATCAAGCTGATGACTCAGTTTTTTCATCCTATGAAAATCTGACGATTCAAAACTGTGCCTGATGTTTCTAAAACTCCCAATTTCAAGTGTAGAAATTATGGAACAGTTTAAGATTTCGAAGTGAATAAAAAAGTACATAAAAGGAAAATATTCTTCATCATCCTCTTTTAAAAGCAATCAACGGATGTCTTTCTACATCTTAATAATAAATCAGAGTACGTTTTATTATGTTCATTACTTTTTCTTTAGCAATTCTTTTAAATAAACCATTCCCAATCAAACGAAACGCTTCAATAAAGCCCATTTAAAAGACAATTACCCTCATTTTAAGAAGCCGTCAGTGCCTCGCGAAGAGGTCATTTGAAGCAGAGAAGTCGTTAAACCCCTTAATTTCCAGAAACCTTCCATGTTGAATGAGAGGAAAGAGAGGAACTTGCGAACAAATTCTCAGTTCATGAGCTGAACAAACATGATAAGACAAAATCTAATTACTGGTTACTCTCTGCATACGTTGACTGAAAATTTGGTTTGTTTGACTTCCGATTTTTAAGAACTTCAAAACTTCATCTGGGATGTAAGTGCTCTATAAATACTGAGAATGTAACTGCTTTCATACAGAAATTATTCATAAATTTCAACAAAATGCGTTATTTTTCATTCTCTAATTATGTTAGTAACGCTTATTAATTACATTGCTCATTTGATTTTTTTTATTTATCCAATGAGAAACTTGAGTAATTTTCAAACACAATTTTTGTGAAGATTAGAGTTTGAATAGGATTAAAATATATTCATCTTTAAATTGAAACGGTATACAATTCATTAACAAAAATTTTACATTATTAGAAAAGAAAATTACTATTTGTTGGTGGATAGGTAATTATATCCCAGTGTAATTTTTAAATGGAATTTTTGTACATTCTGGGAAATTATTTGTTCAAGTATATACGTAAAAATATTTAAATTGAAACAAAATGTTTATTTATTTTTTCTGTAATAATGCTTAGTAATGAAAATTAAAAAATAACTCTTTATAAAAATATAAGCATTACTTATTATAAAGTAATTTCTTTTAAATTTAAATTTTAAAAAAAATATCAATTATAAACGAACAAAAATGCATCAAGAACATTCGTTATCTCTTAAATATGGTTATATATAATTAATTCGTTAATATCGTAATATAAAATAATATGGTTATATATAATAAATCATAAACTAAGTAAATTATTAAAATAATGATTTATTATATATAACCATATTAATAAAATAATTAATATGGTTATATATAATAAATCATAAACTAAGTAAATGATTAAACTTTCCATGTTATTCAATTTGAAAAAAAAAAACATTTTCTCTAAAAGTTGATGAATAAACCCTAGTTCCTTTTAAATTGAGATGTAAATAAAATATAAATTATATTTCTTTATATTACTATGTAAATTATATTTGATATTGTGTTTTTCTTTATGTTGAAACTATTCCATGTTGCAAACGTATTTTAATAAGTTCGGACTCCCTCAAATCTTAATTTTGATGTTTGATGATCATTTAATTGAGGAAAAAACTTTTAACCAACTAAGAATGTTTTGTCCTTCATTTGTTAAGGATTAAGTTTATTTTTATTTCGAATAAAAGTTTGTTCGTCGAATAAAATTAAAATTTTGATTTTAAAGTTAGTAATCTATTAAATGAGACACGTTAATTTATTTAAATTTTTACTAATAATTGCATAAACATGCAAATAATGATGGATTATATCGAAATATTGAAAGAAAGTTTAATATAATGAATTATTTTTGCTTAGTAAACTCATTTGTTTAATAAATATACAAATTATGTTTATTACTAAATTTTTATAGTAATTGTCAAAATATGAGTTCATTTTACTTTAATATTCTTTATTACAAAACCAAATTAAATGCATTTGTTTAAAAAAAGACATAACAAATTTTTAATAACTTTGATTAAACTTAACAACGAGATGTTTTCTATACCAATATCATTCAAGTAAAAATTTCAAGATTCGTTTGAAAAGTATAATCGAAACTTATATTGAAAAATGACATTCTTACTTAGTGAAAGTAGAAGGAGAATTATATACTTAATAAAATACGTAGATAAAAAAGAAGATGCAATATTATTACGTAGAAGTGTTCACCTTGAAATATTAAAAAGATTTGTAATTTTTATTGTTTAAAAAAATTCTAAAACATTTTCTTTTAAATAAGTTCATTAACCATTCCAAAACTCAAAAAATGTCTTGTGAAACATTCATTGAAATTTCTTTAAAACAATTAATGAAAATTTTATTTTAAAAGTTATAGCAGTGTGTTCAAGAGGAATTGGTACTTAAAATATTCAAGAATATGAGTTAGCAAAGAATTTATTAAAAAGTTAGAAAATAATGTAATATTGCTGTAGGATAGTACAGTACCCCAATTCAAACTTAATGATATTATTATCAAAAATTACAAGTCATCAGGGGAAGAGGATTTATTTCTTATTGTTCACTCACTATTTATAATTGCAGTTTTACAAACCCCCTAAATTAGAAATCTTGTTTATTAAATCTGTTTTTTATCTTTGGTAATATTCAACTCTTTTCTATTAAAATATTTAAATTTATAATTATATTGTTATCATCAAATATTGTTCTGATACGTTTGAAAATTTATTAATATGTTTATTTAAATTAATTGATTTTGTTCAGAAATAATTAATTTACTAACACAGTCTTCTAAATTTAAATTTAAGCTTACATTTCAAAAGAATTATGGTGTTTTTAGAATTTTTGAAATTTAAAGTAATGAGTAGAAAAATTTTTGGTAGTTTAAAGATAAAAATTAATAAATAAAAAGAACAGCAAAAAAAAATATAATGTGTTTCTTAGAGGTGAAACAAAATTCATACAAATTTTAAAAATTAGTCTCTTTATGAATACATTCAAATTAAGGTATTTTACTTTTTTGGTTAGTGCGCCATCTGTAGTTTAATTTCGTAAATAATATACATTTTTTTCTCCATATTCATTTTTTTAAATGATAATGTAGTAAGAAGTATGTATTTTATTCATTGACTCACTTTCAAACTATTTATTTGCAGTTTATGTAAGCATAGTATTTTATCAAATAATCGTTTAAAACTTAGGTATGCTTAAATTTTATGTCTTTTTGTTTTCTTCACAATGTTTTAATGGATTTGTTAATTCAACATTTTTGTAAGAGTTTCTCTTCTAATGTTTTCATAAATACTTTTACTTATTTCTTATGATAAATGTTTACATAATGATAAATGTTTACATAATGATAAATGTTTTAAGCAAAATGTTTAAATTGTTTCAAGCTTTGCTATTAATATTAAAGTTAAGATTTTCAATAACTTCGTTTGAAATACACATCATGACTAAAACTGTATGCGAAACTTTTGAAGTTTAATATGCATCATTGTAAATTGTAGCAATTATATATATTTACATCTATTTATGTTATGCTTAAATATATAAATAAAACGTGGTTTTCATGGTGCTCAGTTATACATTTATGTAAAGAACTTGCTTGATTGAATTACTAAGAACAAAGTAACATTTTCAAGCATACTGTTTATAGAAATTTTTGAACGCCTTTAAAACATTAAGTTAATGATGAAAGCATATTTCGAAACAAATAACCTTTATTTTGTTCTAAGTTAAACGATAAATGAAAAATTATTTGAAATGCATACAAAAAATATTACTGCTAACATACAAATAATTTTGCATTTAAGGGTTAATATAACAAAATAATATTTTATTAATTGCTGCACTTCTCGTTTAAATTCCTTTTTCAGAAAATTTATGAAGACAGTAAATTGAATAAATGGTGCTAAAAAATAAAAAAAATCCCAATGGAATGATGGTATAATACTAAGAAAACATCAGAAAAGACACTATATTTTGTCTTTCGTGAGTGAGCCAACAACTTGAAACATGATCTTTAGATACGAAATGAGAGAATCAATTCGAGAGATAAATGATACTCTCCCGCACATTCAACTCCAACTAAACATTATGAAAAAGCAATGAACAGGAATTCTTCCTTTGAAGACGGAAAAGAGTAATTTAATGCATTCTTTGGGAACATAAAAAATTATTTGGGTCGTTTTTAAAATTCTGTAAAAAAAAGAAAGTCGCAAGAAAGTTTGGGTATTTCATTTCATGCCCAATATTTCAAGTCCTTTCTTGAAATCATTTGAATTTGTTTTCTTTTTAGTTGTTTCAGTTTGTAGCCATTTACTGCATTTAAAATGTACTAAGCAGTGTGTTATAATATTTAATAATCTATTAATTGAAACAAAAATTGTTAATTAACTGGATTATTTTTTATCATTTTGAATATTTTTTTTTCTATTTGACAGAAATCTCAGAAATTAATTAAATATAACAGAATATATTAAACCAGAATTTATGTTAAATTTAATATTTAATAAATGAATTTGATTAAGGTAACTACATTTATACTAAAATGTAATTTATACGAAAATCATATGTTTAAGAATGAATAATAAGTGGATATTGCATTTGCTATAATATTTATTTTTGAAAATGGCAATAGGTTCTTATTAAATAATATTTAGAAAATATAAGTTATAATATAACAAGTATTTAATAAACAGATTTTTCACATATTCTTGCAACTAAATAATTGCATTTTTAACTATGAAATAATTGAAATTCTGTAATTTTGCATATTTAAATTAAATACTTTATTATTGATCAACATAAAAACATTTAAAATTATATCTTAAATATATCACATAATAAGTATATCATGTTTCTAACAAAACTAATTAAAGCATTACAGCTCAAAATTGGTAAAATCTTAGAATAAAAAATAATTTCTTTTTTCGAAATTATATCAAAATGAAAATCAAATCAATTAAATAATCATTAATTTGATACTAAATGATCTTCACGCTTTGATTATTTCTACGAATTTCTAGTCGAAATTTGGTAGAAATAAAAAAATATATACATTTCTTATTAAAAGAGAAACATATTTACTTTATCAGAACTTTAAATATAATTAACATCATTACATAAATTTTAATTCATTTCCTTAAAAACATGTAGTTTGAAAGTCATTTTAGACTTCGTTTTAGAATTGAATATATTTTTAATAAATTACTGATAACACTGTTTTAATAGATTTTGATCATTAAATTAAAGAAAACAATTGAAGAATTTGAACACTCAAGAAATATCGTTGTAAAATTTGAATGTTCATGAATTTTAACTCAGAATTAAGTTAAAATGTAAAACAGTGAATTAAAGAAATTAATATTGTCATTCTGAAAATCGAGATTTATAACTAGAAGTGTTAAGGTCATATGTTAGAGAAAATTAAACCATATAAGTTTATGTATAAATCAGTACATTAAATATTAATCTTTTATTCCTATGATACACATTTTGTTCTCAAATTATAATTACTTTATTTGGCTAAGCATTTATCCTTTTTGGTTCTCAATAAGTCCAGGAGTGGGTAATGCATACAATTAAAATATTGCATTGTGTGACGTATAAAACTTTCACATAAAAAAAACTGTGGTATTAACAAACATATATTTTGTATTAAGGTTAATAATAATCACTGTAATTATCTTTAGAAAGCTGTCCTTTATTCTAAAGTCATTGTAAAATTGGCGTAAACATCTCTCCTCATCAGTCTCAATTTTTACAAAACAAAATGTATTAGAAACTTGTACAAACTTGGATGGTGGACATGCTGAATTAATACGAAGTTTCTTTATGTTATAAAAGATACAATAAAATTGTCATAATTTGATGCAACCTTCATACAAAATAAATTTCTAAATTAAATGTATTGTAAAGAGGTTTTGTAGAAACGTTTTTCTAAATGCAATATAATTTTGTATACATTTTTCTTTATATATAGATCAAGATCTATACATAAATAAATATTTACAAAATATGTTACGTAAATCATTTATCTATTTTATACATTTTAAATGTGATTTTTTTAATGTCCTTATATTTATCAAAAAATTAATATGATAAAATATCCATAGAGCCTAAAATTTAAACTAAAGCAAAATCAACTTTTATTTTAAACTACTAGTCTTTACATCAGGTAGATTAATTTTTGCTCATTTTGAATACCTTTTACAATCTAATATTGTTAAAATTTCTCCAATAGAGATTCAAAAGCAGAATTATTTTTTATTTAGATTCGATAATACTATATAAGGATTAATAATATTTTTATTTATTTTATATTTAATTTTATATAATTACATAATATTTTTATATAATTTAATAATACTGTACAGTGAATTCAATAATAATTCCTCTTGGCAGTAGTATTTGAAATATAAAAGAAAGGAAATACATAAAAATTTTAATACAATGAGACAAGTGTCATAAAGAAATAAAACTAGACATTTCAAAGTGGCACCTGAAATCTGCAGGAGAAGCTTATAGCAGTTTTACATTCCAGGGTATTTTTCCCCTTGAGATGCATGGGTGGTTTGGAGAAAAGATTTCTGAGCATTCTCTGTAAGACTAGAAGTTACGTATTCATTTTATGATAAAAAAAAATAATAAATAATAATAATAACCAATAGAAGAAGTGGGAGGAGAAATGAATACAGCTATAAAGAAAGAAATTGAACCGGAAGAGATTGAGAGATATAGAACAAGCCGCCAATGAGATAGAGATGTAGAGAAATAGAAAAAGCTTCCGATGAGATACAGAAATAGAACAAGCCTCCAATGATATTGAGAAATAGATCAAGCCTACGATAATATTGAGAATTAGAACAACCTTGCGATGAGATAGAGAAATGGAACAAGCCTCCGATGATAAAGGTAAAAAGAGATAGATACAGACATGAAGCAAACGTACAAAGGAGAGTGATGGGGCAAACTAGTTCATGGGGAATACCGGAGCAATGAGAACCTAAAAAAGAGCTGAGCGACTTCAATGACCAACAAGAGTGATACAAAAGTGTACTATAAAGGGGTTGAGTCATTTCAATCTCTTCCTTCGTACCCTGGCCACAATATTTCATAAATACATTTTGATTAAATTTGTATATTGATAAGATAAATAACCAAGAATGTTCAATGTAACTATTTAAATTTTAATAATACTATAAAATTTTGTTATTATTTAACTTTGTCCTTCTGATTTAATCTCTACAAGTCTCTATTATTCTCTACGAGCCTGGATTAGCTCGGTGTTTCTTATATACCGAGTTCCAACACAACAGTCATTTTTTCACATATTATAAAAAAAAAAAAAATTAGCTTTTATCATACATTTTACAATGTTTTGTAAATAAACTGAATTTATTCAATTACTTATACCGAAAATTTTATAAATTCTGAGTTCTTTTTATTAAGATGTCATTTATTCCGTTCTTATATGAAACTTCTAATATATTTTTTTTTATCAAAATTTCAAGTCTCTATCGAATTTGCACAGTTTATTTTTTTTTTCTTTTTTGCATAAAACAAGTAAGGAAAGTTAATTAGGAATAAGACTTATTAAATGCCATGTGATTTTAAATCCTTATATTCAAAACTATCAAATATTGTCCTTATAAAATAAGCATTTCTAATATAATTTCCAAAAATATATAAACACAGTTTAAAATTAATCTTTTTTTTAATCTTTATATACTCATTTGTTATATAATCCACAACATGTAAATTATATTTATTAATTTGTGCCTATGATAAAGGTATTTGCATTATATATTTCTTATTCGCTACAGTGACATTTTTTCAAAGAATTTAATCTAAATGAACACATTTTATATTAAGATGAAAGAATAAAAGCAAAATGGAAAGCTACATACAAGTAAATTACTTTTTGTTATTTCTCAGAAATATTTTGATGTATTAAGAAATAACATAGACTACGTCAAACAAAATAGAAAGGAAATTGAATAAATGGTACCAGAAAGTGAACTAAATATTGTACGTCGTCTTCTACCAGCCAATTCTTGAAAAATGATCTCAAAATAATAAACGAGAATAATTCTGCTTCTAGACAAATGATACATTTCCACTTAACAATGTCTGCCAGAATAAAAAGGAAAACCAATGAACACGAACCTGGGTTGCAAGATTGAGGTGTATGATTTAATAAACTATTTCACAAATTGATAAAAAAATATCTTTAGCATATTCTGAGAACTTATAAAACACGCAATTGAAATACAAAATGCATTAATTTCTTATCTTTTTCAACTACAATTTCAAAATGCTGTTTTGATTTTTTTTACAACAAATGTTTTTTCTTTTGTAATTTAAATTTACTTTTAATGTGATTTTATGTATATTTTCAAGTTAATTGATAAGTTATAGGAAAGCTTTATATATTAAATTAACCTTAATACTTTTTAGCATACAGTATTTACGAAGATAAACTTAGTAGAAAAACTACATTTATTAATTTCGAAAAAAAAAGACATTTTCTGTGACCAAAGGAATTTTTTTTTAGTGACTCGCAGCTTCTTATACCGAAAGTTTCACTAATTCTATTTATATATTATTAGATTTATTTTAATACTTAAAAAAACTGTTACAACTTTTTTTAAATTAATATGCTTGTATTTTATACCAACTTTACCATATTACGTATGATAAAAAAAGATATTACATTTAATATACGAAAGATACTTTTATAATGCCTACATGTATATTTTCCATTTTCTTTAATTAAGAAAAAATAAAGTGATTATTTATGTGTTTTCTTGTTTTTCACGTCATAGAAAGTAAATTGTTTAGATGACCTTCATAAACAAGTTTTTCATTTTTAAATACATCATTATGTTAAATAAAATGTATGGATGAAAATAGTTCTCAGTAAAAAATTTCAGATTCTAGGATCATCACTTGGTAAAATGTTCATTGTAACTAAATGATTTTTTTTTAAATATTTTTAGCTCCTGTTAACATTTTATTTTAAAATATAATTGTTTACTTGCAAGTATATTTTAGAAAAATTAAAGGCATATAATGCTTAGTTTTTAAAGAGAGCCATTTTAAAGAGTTATATATCAAATAATTATCTAATTTAAGGTACATAATTAAATCGGTATCTCATGATGAGAGAAAATTGATAATTAATTGATGAAAATTTATGTAGAAAAGAATAATTAAATACAATAAAGAACAGATAAATATAACAATAAATTCTACATTTAATAAAACTTTTTACATAAATTATATTTATTTGAATAACATTTATATGTATTTATTATCCAAAGAAACTACAAAAATTAGAAAATTATATAAATAATAATCTTCTTAATTAGAGTGATAAAAGTAAATTTAGTTATAGTATCAAAATATAATAATTATTTTTATAACTATTGATCTAAAATATTTAAAATAGCAAATAATTAAAAAAATAATTAATATATAAATAAATAACACTTAAACCAATTTATGTCAAAAAGGTTTGTAATTCTGGAAAATATTAATATAAAAACTACTGACAAAAACACTTAACATCTAAAAATTCATTAAACAAACAAATGCCAATACACTCAATCAATATTTCACAATTAATTTTTATACTACGAAGAAATAAATGTGATAAATCAATTGCCCAAATTATTTAAACATTGTACCTGAAATTATAATTCACGATTGGAATTATTGCTTGAAACAACAATTTACAAATACACTAATATTATTGCAGGATTTGTGTTACATTTTTTGGAAAAGAATTCCATTTTTATCCCAGTGAAAGACTTAATTGCATTTTTTCACATCCTAATTTACATTTAAGCCAATAATAGTCATATACTTTGGCAGTTGGTATAGTTAAGCTTTTTCCCCTAAATCATGTTTGTTCGGTGTCAATCAAATGGGAAAATTGAAAAAAAAATACTTTCCAAATGTTATACTTTTTTCTATCGGAAGAAAAATAAAATGCTATTCAAGTAAAACTTCGTTATTTAATGTGTTCTATTTGATTTTTAAAATAGTGTTTTCTTGTACATTATCCCATGAACATTACGAGATATGTAGAGGACTGTTCTTGTTCAGTTTGTCTTTGAAGTGTAATGAAAGCAATTAGAATTGTGTTATTGTTAAGGTATCATGTAAAGCTACCTCTTTTGCCTTATAATCAGCAGGCTTATTTCATACTTTGCTCACGCTGGTTTTGCTTTAAGAAAGTTTAATGTAATATTTTTATGAATTTATTTGATATTGAATGCCAGTCTTAGATTGGCGACTTGTTATGTGATTTAAGTAATGAAAGTTATACAGAAATGTTTCCCTTCTAAACTATAGTAATGATAAATTTACATTTGTTTACATTCATTACTGCTTGTTAGATTGCGAACTCTTATTCCCAATAAACATTATCATATTGAGATAATGAGAATGTGCATGAAGAAATTTCAACTCCTTTATTGAAAATTACAAAGGTGGCACAGGTTTCTTGTTGATGTTTGTTCTCACTTTATTTTTCATAAAATGGAATAAAATTACACTCTTAAAACGTAATAATAAGATCATTTTATACTTCAATAAAGCAAAAGAAAATATTAGTATAAATTTTAAAAAAAGTATTATTTCATTTTCACTTACATAACAATCTCATTATTTATTTTGTCACACATGTTTGCTAAAATCTTTCATAAACAAACAACATATAGTAAAATTCATAAATATACAATCTGTCCGATTTTTCTCTCAAAGTTCTTACCGTTTGTATATTATAATATTTTCCTAAAAGAGTGGGAAAAAACATTTAAATGTAATTTAACTCCAAATGCTTTATATTCTCCCAATAAATTGAGATAAATAATTCTCAGCAACACTGTTCTAGCATTCATTATTTTAAAAAAATATGTTTTTGAAATATTCTTCAAAATATCAAAATTCAAAATGTAGTTATGATGATATATATGTTAAAAATCTCTAGTGAAATTTGTGAAAATACACATGTTGTGAAACTATATTTTAACTTTTAGAAGGAGAGAAGAAAAAATGTACTTTTGAGATCATGTTTCAAAACATGCTCCAAGGAAACATGTTTCTTGCATTTAATATTTGATATTAACAACCTAGGGATGATATAAATTAATGAATTATATTCGTAATCATACTTGATGCTTTTGACAATTCAAATTTTATAATGATTTGTGAAATCAATTCAGGAATCCTATGTATGTATATATATATATATATATATATA
>JAPDSC010006482.1:62336-79801 GCA_026290005.1 Latrodectus geometricus
GTGTGTGTGTGTGTGTGTGTTTGTGTGTGTGTGTGTGTGTGTGTGAATATATATTAAATTTGATTTAACACAGAGTTTTTATTATATTGAAGAAAATAAATAAAAAGCTATCTGCAAATTATTCCTATGTATGAATAATAAAGAATTTAATATAAAATTGTACAGCATAATTCAGTATATGATAACAGAATAACATGAAAAAATGATGACCCAAAGAAAATTATTTTGTACAATATAATATTTCTTCAGCATAAAAAAAATATCGGAATATATGAAAGGATTTTTAATGAAAAGTAATTGAATATTTCAATGAAAAGTAATTAATAATGTGATTAATTAAAATTACCTTTAAAACGTCCATATCCCTATTATCCGGATCAAATGAAAATTTATATTTATTTAGTATAAATTTCAACTCTCTTTTCAATCTTTTTAAATTTAAATAGCAAAGAATCTTAATATAGTTGAATAATATCCATTATATTTATTCACATCCCCCTTTATTTAGCTATTTTTATCAGCTTGAAAATATATTTTTTATATTATGGTGTGCATTTAATAGTATAAATAATTATGATGACTTTATTTTGAAAAGGTTTATTCTGAAACTGTATATATTAAACTGTTTTTATTAAGCATGTGTGAAAACCAATCTTAATATACAAAAAATGTATAGTGTATATAAATATATGTTTATTTCAAGTGTAAAAATTAAAGTAGTAGAATATTTTTAAACACATTTTATTAATTTAATACATTTTATACATTAGTGAGATATATATTAAGTGCTAAAAATAATTTCGAAAAGTGATCCTTATTTAAGAATCATTAATACGGAGACAAACATTTATATAATAATTAGTTTAAATTTATTTTTATGAATGTAAATCAAATGTTTATATGAACTCAAGTTTGATCTTTCCTACATAGTCTTTATTACTATTTCCTACATTGTCTATATATCTTTATTATAAAATTTCACCATTATGATTTTTTGGATGACTAGTATTTATTAAAGTAAGTGTTCCTAACAATGTGAAAAAAATACTCTAAGGCTATCGTTTTATTATATAATCAAACTTTATATTATTTTTGGTAAAAATATGCAATTTTAAATTATATAAATTTACATTTATCGAATCATAATACAAATTATGTTGAATTTTCTGTAATTATTATTTCAATGATGGCCAGACAAAAAATGCAGTACTCAAAGGCGTATCAGAGACATCAAAGTAAAAAACTTACATGCTATATATAGGTTAAATGAATTAAATCATAGCTATTTCTTCAGTGTGCATAATGAAAAGATCAACAGTTAGTGTTGCAGCTATTGTTGGCATTAACTTTGTGTCTCAGCATTGAGCCAAGAAGGCTTTGTATGTATTCTAGGGATATAGCTGCCCATACAGTTTCCACATATGGCTAAATGTAATTTGGTGTATCAGCGGTTGGTCTATCTAGGGATATTTCAAGCATGGATTTATGGAGTACATGTTTTCGAGTGATGATGCAGCAGAAGAACAACCGACTATGGTACACTTGAATATTGTGAGATGAGTGTCAAGCATTATTTCATAAAAATGCTTTTTAAGAGAAAATCTGAATTTATGGGTGAATAAAGGGGTCCAACACATTAGAAAGCTGTGACTGTTCTGCGTATCTATAATCTGTAATAGATAGGGGTGGGAGTGATATACAATACTGCAAATGTCATTATATCGGGTGCCAGACTAATGTTACGGTGTATAACGAGCAGTTCAGTAATCGCCACACCCAGTACCCTTAAAATATATTCTAAGCACCCCATATTTTGGCAGTAGATAATGTTGTTACATTTAGTTTCATCGCATCCTCGGTAATGCATATGCCTATTTTTAAGACAAATGTAAACGAGACATGGACTGCTTGTAGAGACTCTAATCAGTTGAAAAATTATTCGACAGGCAAGAGCAGACACTGAACAATGTGCATAGAACTGAAACTATTGTGAAATGGTTTCTGATGCAGCTCAGAAATGTGTTACTACCATGCTTACAACGTGCGTTTGATCACATGCAGTGCTGCAATGATGTACTCACGATAGGTCGTTTGTTTCCACGGTTCTCTCTTGTACCCAGAGGATACAGCTTGCCATCACATTTGCTTTATTTCATTCAGAACGGGCATAGATTAATGAAAAGGATAATCAACAATCGCTATAGGTTATAACTCTTCTAGTGTCTAGATCAGAAATTTGCTTGAAAGACACTCTATGCATAATTAAATGTTTATAATTCGATTATTCTAATTGATACTATATAGAAATATTTTAATAGTTTGAGGATATTTTATAGCATTTTGGCATCTGTCAAAGTTTGTTTCAGTTACCTTCTTTTTAAAATCAATGGCTTGTGATCATAAGTCATTGAGGAGCAAATTTCAAACAATCTTTTATTTGTTTCACTTAAAAATTTCTAATTAAACTCAAAAGAAAGTGCTTGATATTTTAATAAACATCTAAATTATGAGTAATTAATTAGAATAAAAAAATTATGCAATAATGAAATTTTTATAACAATAGTTTAAAAGCACACAGATTTATTTTAATTTAAAACATTCCTGTAAATTAAATATTTTATATTTATTCTTTTGATATATTTTGCAAACATTTATTTCAAAGAATAAAGATTAATTGTAATTCATATACTATTATACAAAGGAACAAAATAGGCATTTTATTTGAAAAATTAGGAAATTAAAATACCTTAATAAGTAACATTTAAAGAATAAACAATTTATTCTGAATCTAAAAATCATTGATATTTAAAAATTCTTTAAGAAATATATAAAACGTATTTTTTTATATTGATTAAAAAGAAAGCCACATATTAGTGCAGTTAATTACTAGTTAATTTGTATATTTTTATTTTATTTTTGACGTTAAAATTATAAAAAATGTCTAATAAGGATATCAGTTAAGATCCTTTGAGATATAGAATCAATTTACGAAATGAATTTGTAAATGTTAATAAAGGAAAGAAATAAAAATATAACCTGTTGGAGAGTTAAAATATTGCTGAAAATTTCTAAATTAAAAAATTAAGCTTGAAATAGGTATTCTAATGTTTAATAAGAAATAAGAAATTTTGAAACCAATATATCCAAGATTGTCTTAGTTTAAATTTTAAATTACGAAATAAGATATTGGAACACTCACATACATATTAATTTTTTAAGCAAAATATTTAAACGGAAAAATGCTACTTATGATACGATCTTTATATAGTAAGTATAGAGTTTTTTTTTCAGAAATTACATAAATTGAAAAATCATTTAATGTTTTATCATTCAACAAGTTATTTAAAAAAATAGAGAACAAACTCATAACTGTTATTATGCCAGTTCAGAGATTATATTATGATTACTAAAAGCTTATAAAAACCAATCACCAGATTAGCATTTCCATTATTATTGAATTTAATTAATTTAATGAATAGTAAATTATTTTACTATTCATTAAAAATTGACTCCAAATTTCGAGATGTATGGTTTATATCGTTATCATTCATATTGTTATTAGAGTATTATTGCTTCAAATGATAAATAACGATATTGTAAATATGAATTAAATTATTTCTGATTTGATTCAGTTGTAACATTTTTATTGTCACTATTTTCAGCTAATTTTAAAATTTAATATCGCAAGTGCGTCATCTAATGCATTTCCTTACCACAGAAGAAATTTAATTTGATATAATACATGAATGTTATAGAGAGAAATGTAAAACTATCCTCTGAGCTAAATCTTTGCTGCTTTGTGTGAACTAGATATTAATTCATTTAACTGTCCACAATGAAATATTATCTATTGAAAGAAATTTTCAGAAAGAAAAATTCTCAAAAATCTTAACAATGTTTTCGATCTTCAAATCAAGCATGGAAATAATGTATGCAAAAAATTTTGCAAAAACATAAATGTAACATGAAATTGAAAAAAATAAATAAATAAAAATTAAAGTCTTTACCTCCCTACAAATTTCCAAAAACATATTCTTAATTAGAATGCAACAAGAGAAAACTGTGAGAAAAAATACTAATTTTTGGTATGAAATGAAGTAGAAAAAGGATTATACTAAATATCTCATGAAAACAAATAACAAGAAAAGTGACTCATAAAAAATATCTGGGAACAAATGAACTGATTCATTTCAAAATAAATGTTCTGAGAAATGAAAATTTATTGTTGTTTCAAAAAAATTGGAAGAATTGTTCTTTAAACTATTAAAAATGTTGACTTGTTTTAGAAATTTTTGAAGAAGAAATAATCTTCTAATTTTAACCGTTTAATTCCCTTTACTAAAAATGATTATTATAAAAAATTTTATTTAGAAAATATTTTTTTAAATATAAGTTTCGTAGAAAATAGTCTTGAGCATATTACCGTAATGGAAATTTTAAGCTATGCTCAAATCTGAAAGAGTCTTGCAAATAATTTTATTTGTCAAGCTATGAAGTACTACTCAGGTATAATCAAAAACAAAATAAATCAGGCTGTAAGTGCATTCGATTGAAATCAAGTCAAAAGAGCTCATTGATCACTCTAATTCAGAAATAAAGTAATCAGTTGTATTTTTACATACCACTGTTACAATTAAAAGATATTATATCTTTAGTACATTAATTCCGCTAAACTCATGCTTGTTTTTCAGTAGGTTTAATTGATATTGACAACAATGTAAAGATAAACAAGATTATTACCAGCTAATCTCATTATAATCGCAAATATTTGCTCTGGGGAATTATTATGAAACGTAGCAAAAATTCAGTGGACAAAATGGTGACATGGTGGCATACAGCTCGTTATATAGATACCACGCTAATATATATATCATGAGATCCACAGAAAATATACGATCAACTCCTCTCAATGAGGTGCATAAGTTATTATCTTAGTTGTTTCACAGCTGATTTCACAATGCAAGATACAATGATTATCAGGAGCAATCGGCATTTATCAAAGTGAATCAAGTTTAAATTTGGTGCTTACAATAACAGATTAAGTGAACTGGATAAACATGCGAGGGAAAAGTTATTTCTTGACTAAAAAGTACTTTGCAATCTTGCAGAAGTTGTAATTTTTTCTGAGGAGTGTTTAAAGTGACTTAAATACAATTTTGGTAAGCGTGATATCACCTCTTACAGGTAAACTATACCTGAGTGTCCTTGATAATGAACTGACTTGATAATTTTCTTTTTCAATCTCTCACTACATAAATTTTCATTCAACAAGAAAATGAATCGTCCTATCACTTCTAAATTGTATTGAAATTGGATGAACATTTAACAGATCTGTATTTGCTGCCTTGTCCATTTAGCTCTTCTAATTTCTATTCAGTATAAGATATTTTGGATTCAGAAGAGAGACAAATTCAATTTACCGACCAACTTCCATTTAATTTTGGGAATTATGAGAGGTTGCTTAGACATCATTGATATTTATGTATTTCCATTGCATCTATTATCTTGTACAGTCCAAGAGAAAACAAATAACAAATTTCGTCAAGGTGAAAAGCTGTGAGTACGAACTAATAGAAAAGTATGCTTAATTAATTTATTTTTAGTGACTTTTTTTAACGCAATTTCTGTTTCTATTTTACAACCCTAATTATTTTATGCATTTTATTATTAGGATATAATTTTGCTTGTATTAAAAGATCGAATGATTTCGTGATTTAGGAGAAAATATATTGCAGGTTTAATTTATGGCATCCATAATGAGAAAATATTTTCTGTTTTGAAGATCATAAATAATTTCCAAAAATATTTATAGTTTTTTTGTGAACTCAATTGTTTAACTTGTTTTGTAAGATTTGGATGTTCAAGATGGTAAAGAATGTCTGATGGGATGAAACAAGCATAACCGAAAATTTTACTAATCGTTCTCGCTTATAACGTTGATGGTCTAACCATGAAAATTTCACAGTTAAAAATTAGACCCAAAGACGAAATCAATCCAATTAATCAAGAGATAGTCACATGTTAAATAAATTATTATTAAATGATAAAATTAAATTTTTATTTATGTGATAAAGTAAAACATATTATTGATAAAAAAATATTAGAACGTTTCTTCACCTAAAAATTGAAAAGTAATATAATTTCTTATGCAATGAAATAGAATTGATGAATTTTAATTATTGTTCACTCATTGAAATAATGAATATGTATGAAATACTAATTTTAATATAGTTTTAGAAAAATAATTGTCAATGGACCATTTATTGTAGTAGTATTCATATAATAAAAATATTGTAAAAATTTATTATATAGCAAGCCTCATTCTTATATTTAAGCTAAATTTTACATTTCATAAGTTAGTGTCTTTTTTTAATGTGTGTTCTATAAAATAAGGCATTCTGTGACATATTTGCGAATAATTATCTTTAAATTTCTTGTTAAAATTGCAATTAAATATTCATTTAATCAAAAAGTCTATTGAAATTTTTATAAATTAAAAACGTAGAATATTTTACCATTTTCTTTTATTTAACTAAAGAGTCTGAGAAAGAAACTTTTTCTTCTGTAGTTAAAGTCAATTTTCTGTAATTCAAAGTTAAAAAAAAGAATGTATGTCATTAAAATTACTTGTAAGCAATTGTATATCAATATAATGTTTCATTTGATGGATTTCTTACTCACTTATTACAGATCCTTAATTGCTTACTATATTTACTAAAAAGTAAATACATTTTGTATATTTGATCCAGTTGTTTATCAGCAGCATAATTAATACAGTGTTAGACTTATTTAGATAGATTCAGATATAAATTTGATAAATTCTGAAAGTTCATTATATTTCATTTTAAAATGCATGCATTTAACTACTTCCAAAGCCAGTGGTGTAGGTTGGAATGTCGGTTTATTCAATCACTCTATTTTTCAACAATTAACAACTTATATTGCAAGTGTTATAAATTTTCCAATTATAAAATAAATCATTCATCCAGCAGAATATTTTATTTTATTTAGTTTTTCTTCAATGAATGGGAACAGAAAATGTTAGCACAAAATGGTAACTGATATCATCAGTTACAAGGTGAGGTAAACAAATGACAGATAATAGTCCTTTACAAAACGTGGCCCTGGTGTTCATTGATGCCTGGGCCACTCCTTACCTAATCTCAGTGTTTCATATAACATGTGCGTATGGGTTGAATGGGACGTGAGTGTATCATCTTTAACAGAACCAATGATTGACATGGTGATCAGTCTTTTATATCTAGTATATCACTCTTTTTTATCAGTAATAATATTTATTTGATATTAATTATTTTATTAAAATATAAGACTTTTTTATTTCTGACTCTTTAAAAGAAAAACAATCTGTAACAATCATAAAACAATGAAATATTATGGAACAATCATAAAATTAACCATAATTTACAAAAAAAATTGTATTTTAATTTTTATTTGGATTTGAAAATTTAATGTATTGATTAAGTATCTCTGTTAACATTTTTGTATCATTATTTCCAATGCTATTATTTTAAGAAGGCTTATTGATTTCATTATTTTTATGTTACTTCCTTTATATTTGAAATAACGTAAATTGTGTATTTCTGTTCGTAAACTGTATATTTTCTATTTCAAGTACTTAAATTGAACTTCTGAATTATGGATAACCGAGAAAGAATGGTTAAGTGGTAGTTGGTTGGTAGATTCCTTACTGTTACATTCTTTTCTAAACAGTTAACTTTCTTTATTTTATTTCATATTTATTTCATTTCCTTCAGAGAAGGAAAGCATTCAGAATGTCATTTTCATTACAGAATGTTTACCGACAGCAAATGCATTTGAATGGTGACCTATGAACTTTGAAGAGTCTTTCTCAAAGAATCCTATTTTTCTTCGTGGATAATTTAAAATGGAAGAACTTATTACTTGTGCTAATAAGAATTGAGCGAACTCTTTATTAATAATTTTGAAAAATTAATCTAAAGTATTCATTTTAAAAAATAACCTAAAAAGTATGAAAAAGGAAATTAAAGGAAAAATTCCCATTAATAAGAAAATATATGAAGTGTTTTCACCAGAATTGTAGATTTCTTTTATCTACTTATAATTCCTTAGTTGCCATATATATAATCGAAACAAAGAACTACAGAACATGTTAGTTGAAAACGAAATAGTCTGGTCTACTATCACAGCTAGATTTCTTCTTCATGAAATTCCTAGATCAATACTTATCATGGAAATGCCATGAGAATTAATGGAAGAAAAAAGAGGAACATTATAAGATCTTAAAATTTTTCACAAAAAATTAATAAACACAATCCATAGACTATTAACTATTCTTGGCTCCTCACTCGTAAAAGATATTATTCTATATTTAACGATTTATATATTTAATTATTTGTAGATAAACCTTGTCAATGTAATAACTCCCTAAAATTTTCACCCCCTTCTTTAATTTGCAAAAAAGAAGCAAAGTGTAAAAACAGTGGAGACGTAATGCATGGTAACTCTTGTCAAAAAAGTAGTAAATGTAAAACCGTTCAGAGGCTCATAGAGTTCGTTTCTCTAAGTATAACAAAAAAAATGTTTCTTAATTTATAAAGCTGCAAAGAATTTATCATATTTTGAAGCTCGCAGATATTTCTCTTCAAGTAAAAATAGTAGCTATTTATGAAAGTGACAACTGCTTTTTCTCTTGGAAATGATATGGTAAAATATCATAGTTTCCCTTACATCTTAGCTATTACTTTAGATTCAATTATGTCTCATTAATTTGAAAGATGACAAGAAGTTATCATTAGTCACAATAATATGTTGACAAATATTTGTGATATCATTAAAGACTTAATCAAAAAGGAAACGTCTCCTGAAAGACATCTTGAGAGAGAAAAAAACGTGATTTTGGTGAGCACCTTAGTCACAAAATGGAGTTAAATAGTCTTAATTACTATATATGGAAACACTTCTACCTCAGTAAATATCTCCGGTGGATTACCATTGGGTGTCTTTTCCTCTTTATCAAGGCAGCTCTTGAACACTTAACGAGAGATTGTCTAGGTAAGAATGTTTTTTCTCCCTTAAGTTGCTTACATAATTTTTAGGTAGAATTAATTTTATTTTCTCTAAAAGCAAGTACTTTAGTTTTTCCCTTTAAACATAAGAGGTACACGTAGCAAGAATCATGTCTTATATTTATTCATTTATATATTACAATCAATTAAACTTATATAATCGAATGCCAGAGGCATCTAAATAAAAAAGAACCATATATATTTTTGGATGAATTTGCACCTTCTTTCATTTATATGAAATCTTTTTGCATCCCCATCAAACTGTTCATTTCCCACGGAATACAATACGTAGAAAACTTAGTTTGGAGTTAATGGATGATAATACACTGCTCAAAACAATTAAAAAATATTGTAAGTTTTATATAAAATAAAGATATAAGCGACATTTTTTTGCCAAAAATTGGAGAAAAGAATCACAAATGAATTTTTTTTCTGAATTTCAAACTGTGTCGTATGCTAATTTTTATTTCGATGTCAAAAACGTTGCTTCAGCGAATTAAATTTGACTTTCAACTCAATCAAAGACAATGAAGACAAGGATGATCGGCTTTCAATGACTGTTTTGTTTCGATGAGTACGATGTCTCAGCGAAGTCATTTAACTGATTCAAAAGCATGGAGAGTTGTTGGTAGGTTATAAGGGGGCCAAACTCAAGCCGAAGGAGCACAAGCCATTGGAGTGTCACAAAGTGGGATTTCCAGGTTTTGGAACCATTTTTTGGAGATTGGAAGTGCAGACCAAAGATCAGGGCTAGGTCTTAGACGGGAAGCAACGCACATTTAAGATCGATATTTACTGTTAACTGTGTGGCGACACCAATATATGAAAGCTACTCTTCTCCAACAACACCTTCGCTCGGCTACTGACACCACGGTTTCAACTCAGACTGTTCGAAAGCGGCTCCATGGTGTAGGTCTGTATTCTCGCCGACGGATGGTAAGTGTTAAATTAACATCAAGGCATCGTCACGACCGCAGGGAGTGGGCAACAGAGCATATTAACTGTAGGAGAAATGAATGGAGCAATGTTCTTTTTCTAACGAGTCACGTTTTTTCTGTTCATCCTGATAATATACGTATTTTCATCTGGCAGTACGGATAATCCTGCGTTCGAGCACGTAAGACTTGGTGGTAGGGGAGTGTTGGTGTATGATGGAATCTCCATTGACGGGCGCACAGACCTCTATATCATACGAAATGGACCTCTGACTGATCACCTATATAAAGATGAGATCATCAGACCTATTGTAGTCCCTTACGCTGCAACAATCGGAGATGACTTCATTTTAATGGACGATAACTGCAGTTCACACTGGTGGAGCAGCAGTTGCTAACCTGGTGGAGGATTTTCTTTTCGATGAAAGAATCGTACGAATGGAGTTGCGAGCTTGTTCTCCAGGCATGAATTTAATAGAGCATGTTTGAGACGCTCTAAGAAGACCAGTTACTGGCCATCAACCACCCCCACAATTTCTTCAAGAACTGCAAAGAGCTCTTCTGGAATAGTGGGACAAAATATCCCAACTGGTGATTAATAGCCTCATTGACTCCATGCCTCAAAGGTGTTCAACGTTGCTGGACGTCCGTGGAAACCATGCACCCTACTGAAAATGATTTCTTTTGAAGAAAGCATCCTTTCTTGTTTCTTTAATCTCATATAAACAAATTGTGTTTTCTTTCCTTTTGTAGACAAATAAAATGCATTTTTTCTGCCAAACATGAGTAATTTATTCTTATATAACCTTCTACGTCTGAAAACTATGTATCAATCAGCTAAAAAGTTTCCCAGCCACAAGATCCTCCTAAAACCACAATATCCTTTAATTGTTTTCAACAGTGTATAATGATAGCAGTACCTTATGAAAAAACCTTGGTTTTATTAAATAAAACTTTTGATGCTATTTATAATATAAAACGGTGGTGTTACACTTAGAAATAGGATATTTTCCACAGTAAATGAACTGTTATTAAACATTCCAAATGTAAAATTGATATCAATTGGAAATTTGCTATTAATGCCAGAACTATCCAACGGAGTAATAAAATTACCTTTCTTAGTACCACCATAGACCTTAATGGGACTAAAAAGTCCACATATTTTGAATATTAAAAATAAAGCCCCTAAAAAGATCAATGTTTTAAAAATACTTGCGAGCAAAACATTTGGTGCTCGATTTCGTCATCTATTCCACCTTGTTAAATCTTCATTATGTAGACTTTTCTGGTACAGCAGTCTTATCTTTCAGTAAATTTCTCCTCCATTCACAGAAGGTTTGTCTTATAGCCAGCCTTAGAATATCTTTGGGCCATCCTAAATGTATTCACAACCTTGTCTTAAGAAAGATATAAGTTCCTGTATCGAATAATATTCACATTCCTTATTTCAAATTTTATCTTAATCACATTTCTTTAAAATAGTTTTCTCCGATATATTCATGTGTAGTGAAAGACCAATGTTCTAAGACACCTCAACATCCTTCACTGTCATTATTTTAAAAAAACCTCGGGAAATTTGATGTTAACCCAGATTATTTAATTCAGTTAATTCTTCTCTCAATTGATACCCCTTCTATAGTGCAGATTATAGATTTTGAATTAAAAATAAGTATTTACCTTCATATCAAATTAAACCCTTGTTTACTGAATTTCTTCACAACGAATATGGGCCTTAATGGCTTACGACAACAAATGTTTCAAAATTCTCTATAATGCTTTCTATTGTTGTCTGGTCCCCGATTCAATCCATCTAATTTAGAATCAACCATATTCATTCTTCACTGCATAAACGTTATCAGTATGTCAAGCTATTGACAACGTCTCTGTGAGTCTGAAGTTTTCCTTCCTGGCATTATATACGTTATTATATTTCTCTCTAATTTTGTGATAAGATCGAATTTTGCGTCTGAAAAATAAACTAATTCAAGCTACTAAGTTTACCCAGCTATAAAACTTATATAGATTCCAGCTCATAAATATATCATGTGCAATGAAGCTTCAAACAAACTAGCACTGACTTGAATGTTTTTTTTTCCCCATGAATCTAATCAGAGGAGATTCATAAATCTTCTATAATAAGAAAAATACACCGTATTTATAACCAAGAATATAAATCAAATAAATATTATGGAAGTATAGGTTATTTACCAGAGTGGTAATTTTTTGAAGTGGCGTTAAAGTCAAGGAAGGAAGAGGTTGTTTTTACTAGATTTATATTTTGAATGATATTTACCTCTGCGACTTAACATAGATTTAATATGATTAATTCTTCCTTATGCTGCTCATGTAATTTCCAAGATGATATGATTCATATATTTCATAGTCATACATATAGGTATCAAAAAAATACATTTTTGAATAAGCTATGATTATCAGATATAATGTGTCACATAAACAATGCCTACAATTTATTGTTAAAAAACCCATTGGGTTATATCAAAATTTTCTATCTTTTCTTATAGGATTTTCTCTCTTCATAGATCAGAGACGATAGTCATCACTCATGTGAAATATTTCAAAGTCAATCAACCAACACTTGTACAATAAATGCAGTTAGTTTCATTATGATATTTATATTGTCATTTCCTATTATTAATTATTTTGTTGCTTAATAGCATGTATTTCAGAATATATTATTCAGTTAATATGAAAAAATATATTTGTATGAAAATTTTACATTATACATTTTAATTTTTTGATGCTATCTTTGATAGGTACTTTGAAAATTCTAATTTAAGGAAATATATTTTACATGATTGACATGTTCTTTTTGTAAATAAATTTAGATGAGTAATGTATGATTTTCATGATGCAGTTACATATTATGAAGCAATGATGCAATTATATATATATATATATATATATATATATATATATATATATAAATATATATATATATATATATATATATATATATATATATATATATATATATATATATATTTGATAGTATCTACGTTCTTTTTATGAACATTGCTTGATAAATTGAAATACATATTGTGCTTGACTGCATCAAATAAAAATAGTATACTTCTTTCTATACAATTTTTACAACAATGTTTATATTTTTGTAAACATTTAAAATTATACACTTTTTGCAAATATACATATTATATATATACACAATATATAATAAAATCTTGCTTATCGTAGATATTTTCCTATACAATAAATGCAATAAGTGTAGTTCCTTTTATTTCAAACTAAATGTGTTATATTTATCTGATTACTTAATCTAACATTTTATTTTCACAATATATATAAACACTTTTTAGAAGTTCATTTTAAAGGTAGAGTATGAAGAACCAATAAAAATAAAACTTAATAATCATTCATACTGTGGGCACTGAGTGACTAACCCTTCGCCAAGACCGAAAACTGCTACTCATTTATCAGTGGGTACATGTAAACCAAGTCACAGCAATACCCACTTTATTCCACCGCAAACCTACACATACATATTCCACTAAAATACTTTCATATATAACATAAGATAACAGAAGGAGAGAGATAACATATGGTAACAGAAGGAGAGAGATTCAAACATTTATGTCTGAACCTATATACTTATAGGATATGCTGTGCATTCATTCATCATCTCACAAGAAAAGATAAGGTAACAGAAGGAGAGAGATAGAAACATCCATGTTTGAACCAGGGTTCAAACTCGGAATAAATATCTTAGGAGTGAAGAACGTTAACCACTCAGCCATCGGTTGGCTTAATAAACACTAATATAAATTTTCAAGTTTCATCTATACTCTATGCATTAAATTTTAAAATAACATGTGTTTGTAAAAAGTACTATAATTATAAGACGTACAAATAATATTTGAAACATGAAAGTTTTTTAGTGGAATATGTATGTGTGAATTTACATAAATTACATCAACATTAAAAAAAAATTAGTAAATTGATTCAAAGCTAATAGATTTAAATAGTTTAGAGTTATCAGAAAACACTATCAAAAATTCCATTGATAAATTAATTTAATTTAATTATTATATATTTAATAATAATAATTATTAAATTTATTTGATTTACCAAAAATGCATTTAAAAATTTATGATATTAAACATCTGTTAGATAAAATCTAGCTTTGTAAAGTACTTATTAACAAACATATTGTAATATATTTTGTGAGTATCATTTAAAAGATAGGTTCATCTTTTTTCTTTTTCTTTTTTATATTATTTCACAGTTATGTGACAAATAGTTCATTAGAAAGTTATTTTTTGAGTTAAATTTAAATTACTAACTAAGCAAAATATTTTGAGATTTTTAAATCATTGATATATTTTCTATATTATTGCAATAGTTTTGTGAGAATGTCATAAATATAGGTTAAAAAATACAAAATGTCATATTTGCCATTTTTAAAGGTTTTAACTTTTTTTTTATGTGACTGAAATAGTATAAAGAAATATCAATGAATTATTAAATACTAAATCATTCCGTTGTGTGATCATCAAATATTTTGATTTAGTGGAAAATAAGAAAAAGTACCAGCCATCAGAAAAAGGTTAAAAATAAGCTAAAAGAATGATATCATACCCTACATTCCTTGGAAAGGCAAGTAAATATTGCGTATATCTGGTAAGCCAATTCTTGAAAAATGATCTCGAGATAAGAAACGAGGAATTCTGTTCTGAGACAAATGATGCGGTCCACATTCAACAATTTCTCTGAACAAAGAAAAGGATCAAGAAACGAGAAGTTGATTTGGAAGATGGGGAAACACGATTCAATAAATTCGTCTACGTAGTGATAAAGGGAAATATTTTCCTACGATTCTTTAGATTTGGAAAAACTTCCATTGTAAATAAAAATTAAATACAATTTATTAAATTTTATATTTGAATTTCCAAGTCATCTATTAAAGATGAACGTTTTCCTACTATTTCCTTTTATTTAGAAATATAATATTACACAATTTAACTATTATAATATGTTGACATTTAATGCTTATGTTTTAGTTTAAATTTAAAATGTGAGTGTTATGAAGTTTTTACAAAGTGCTTATAAATCCTAAACAAAGGATCATATAAAATATTATTTTAAACAAATTATCTTAATGAAAGTATAGCAAAGTTAATCAGTCAGTGGTTGTATTATGTAAATAAAACGTAATTTGGATTTAATTTAAAAATACCAAAAATAATTTTGACTAAAATAATTTGAAGAAAATATGTTCCTAAAATATTTAAAATATACTAATGTGTTAAAATTATTTATATTACTTTTTTCTATTTAATAGATATGGATGTCTGCAAAAGAAATTACACATACTTAGGTGATATCTTAATAAATCTTACTCAATTATTTTTTTCTCGGATGATTTGTTGATTAATGTGAATGATGATTTCTGAACAAAATTTCAACTATCGCATCTCCTGAAGTACGCTACGAAAATTTGTAGAGTTTTGATACATTGTTATTTCATGTATTTAAATATGCAAAATTTTGGCATTTGATTAAGACTATTTACAAAGTTATCTTTAAATTTGCTGTTTTTAATGTCGGGAACACCAAATGAAATCTTAAAAGAGAATTGAGTTTTCAAATAAATAATCTATTTTATAACGAACAACTTCAAACTACCAATTATTATTAGTGGAAAATATATAAGGGTATTTGATTAAATTTATAAATTAATTCATATTAATCTATTTAACATGGAAGTAGTTATTTCATTTATTCAACGGAGTCGGTTTGGATTACTAAAAGAAATTTCCGAGTGAAGCAAAAACATCAATATTTTTTGAGTTTTCATGATGCAAGTGTCTTTTAGTAAAAATGTGAGGTGAATGAGTTAGTAAATTTCACAATGAGTTCTAATGATATCTATCTTTATTCCTTAAATCTAAATAATATATTCTTAAAAATTGTTGTCTATTTTGTTGCAGTCATTTTCATGTAATATACGATCATGCAATGTCATGTGTACTCTGGTTATCAAAAATTAAGAAAAAATCACAAAAATAGTGATAACTCTCCCAAAAACAAGCAAATCTCAATGAAATTCAAGTATGTTGGCAAGTAAAAGGAGATCAATAATATGACATTATGCAAAATAGAGAAGCAGTTGTCGGATATCATAATTTGCAAGGAGCTAAAAAGCAATTTCTCAGGGCAAGGCAGTAATTTTTGCTGTGTGTGCTTCATTTGACAGAGATATTTCAGTGCAAACTAATGGGAGACAATAGATAGGACAAAGTCAGGTAGAAGTTGTTTGATGGGTGAAGGTGACTCCATCGTAGACTTTGGCAAAAATTTCTAACCACTCAAAGGTAGTATCTAGGAGGTTCAACTAAGGTCAGCCAGGCACTACCAAAACTACCAATATTTCTCATTATGCTCACGAATTATTTAAACCACAACTTAAACTGAACAACGAGCTTCGGGAGCTTCCTATCCAAATGAATCATGCATCAAAGGCTTGACGAATGTGTTCTTTTTAGAGATGGCGATGTTCTTTATACGAGTCCCTCTGAAATCACGCCATTGACAGGAACCATTGCACTGTGCGCGTCAACATGTCCATTGGACTCGTGATAAATAGAGGGTTATTTTTTTTGAATGGGTCCAGGTTTAGACAGGAATGCAATAGTTAGTGCATTTTCATTTGAATAGAATCTGGAATTCGTTTTCAACAATTAAACAATCGTGAATGAAATGCATACGGATTAGGAAGAATCTGTGTTTGTGGTGGTATCTCTTTGCGAGGACGCACAGATTTCCTTGTTATTTCTTGTGTAAATGTTAATGATCACACCGATAGAGATGGCATCCTGGATGCTTATGTGCCCCCATATGTCTGGGCAATAGATGATGCTTTCTTTATGCAGCAAAACCCTGCAAGTCTTGTATCGTGCATGCTTATGTTTAGCAAGACATAATTGGGAACATGATGTGGCCAGCTTGGTCATCGGATCTTAACCTAATCAAAAATGTTTGGGTCACTCTATGATGATGTGCAACACCTTTTCCCTCTTAAAACCCTAGTCACGCTTTACACTGTTTTAAAGAGGAATTGTTCGCATTTCATGCACAATTAATGCATCGCATAATTGAGACAATTGCACATCGCTGCATGTGGTGCATTGCTTCTCGGGAAAATTATACACAATATTAATGGTACTTTTTATATAAAATTTGCATCACCCATTGGTTCATTATATGTATATGCTAATTTTAAAACATCCTAGTTGTTTGATTATTTTTGTTATGCTATTTTGCACTTTTCAATGTTTTGTATAATGTGCATAAATTTCATTAAATCCTACTCATGCCGTTTTACGCTATCGTTATTTTTATGATTTTTCCTTAATTTAAGATAAACAGTGTAACATATGTTTACAACAAGAGTTTAACATATCAATAATAAAATTTGTGAGAAATA
>JAPDSC010006482.1:82009-116196 GCA_026290005.1 Latrodectus geometricus
GGAATATTTAGTTTTATTATTGATTGTTTAATTTTGATTTTTTTTTTAAAATATGCAACCAATATGATAATAATCTTACACAAAACATAAAAACAGGAAAATCTAAATATAAAATTTCTAAGAATTTTTTAATGATAACATTTTACCATCTATATATTAATATTAATAAATATTTAGATATTTCTCACTTTGAGAAAAACTAAATGATAAATGAATTAAATTCATTGATTAAAAAATAAATAAAAATCTGTTTTGGGAAAATTAATTGGATATTATTGACATTAGAATTCACATTATTTTTTATATGTGTCACATATTATTATATTATTGTTTATAATAAAATTAATTTATCGAGCTATGCCTTAGAGATAAAATTATCAAATGTAAATGTATCTAATCTATAGCAAAATTTAAATATTTTGCAATAAAAAAGATTAAAAGTAGTAACTTCATATAAAATAAATTAATTACCTTATTTGAAGAACCATTTTTCATACATTAATCTCTGTTATATTATTAGGCGTGTTTCTTTTCTGTTTTTTGTTTCTTTGTTTTTCTTTAAAAATATTTTAATTTATAAAAATTAAGTACATTTTTATTCTAGGATTTACTTTATAATTTATTAAATAATTATAAATAAAAAACTAGATAATCAAGTGAATTTGAAAGAAAAGTAATAATTTGATTAAAACTAAAGTCTATCATGTACTTAACGCAGTGTTTCTCAGCCTTTTAGTATTCACGGCCCAATTTCCGATCATAATTTTCATCACCCCGCCTCCCCACCGCATACAATAAAATATATACAATAATAATGTATTTTGAGTATTTTGTCGCTAAACCTACTCTACAACCTTAATTTTAAACTTTACAAATTACCAAGAATACTCAAATTTATTGACATTTTGCAACACTGATCTCCAGCATTGAAAAAATAAGAATCCTATACTTTTTTATTGCTCTTTCATCCCGCCATGTCGGCCATTCTCACGGTTTCGCGAAAAGTTTCGATTTGTCAGGAATTTGTCTGGCCAGCAAAAAATTAAGCTAATAGCATGCGTAGATGTGAACAAATGTTTTCTCATAGGACGAAGGATAAAGTTCTATTACGCCAATTTCAATTCCAGACAATCTCATTCGAGTCGATCCTTCTATCGCTATTGAATCTATTCTGAATGTGTATATTATATATATTTTCATGTAATTGCAATTCACCGTATAAAATATTCACGGCAGCAGACTTATGCAGAATCATGGATAAATTTCTAAGCGGTCGTAAGCGAGCATTAGACGATAGACAAGCATCAACAAGTACACAGATGAACTTGGCTCCGAAAATAAAAACAAGAAAATATTCTCAAGAATACTGAAATTTTGGGTTCACTAATACTGAAGTAAATGAAGAAGAAAGACCCCTGTGTATCATTTGCTCAAAAATGTTGGTGGCAGACAGCATGAAACCTAATAAACTTAAACGACATTTGGAAACGCTTCATAGAGAGTACGTAAACAAACCCAGAGAATTCATCGAATTAAAATTAAAATCATATGAAAAGAAAAATCATTGTTTAAAAAAACTTTGTCTTTGAAGGAAAAAGCTTTAATTGCCTCTTACAAAGTTTCATATAAAATAGCCAGATGTAAAAAGCCTCACACCATTGGTGAAGAGCTTATTTTGCCAGCCGCGATTGATATTGCAGAAATTATGTTTGGAGATAATTTTGCAAAACAAATGCAGTCAATTCCTCTTTCAAATGATACTGTTGCCTGTCGAAGTACTGATATAGCTGAAGATGTAGAGTGTAAGCTTTTGTTGAAGTTGAGTTACAAATTGTTTTCAATACAACTCGATGAGGCAACAGGTAGTAATAATGATGCTCATTTCATTGCCTATGTTAGATTTTGTGATGATTTGTCAGTAGTAGAAGAATTACTTTTCGGCAAACCAATAGAACTCAAAGCAACAGCACTCGTTTTATTTGCTATCTTAAATGATTTTATGAACGAGGCAAACATAGAATGGAAAAATTGCATCGGAATATGCACGGATTGTGCTCGTTCTATGTCAGGAAGATTCAAAAGTATTCAAGATCTTGTGAAACAAAAATCGCCACAGTGCGTCAAGACACATTGCGTTATCAACAGAGAAACTTTGGCTTCCAAAGAAATGAGTCCTGGTTTGAATATTGTGTTAACTACGGTTGTAACCGTAGTAAATTATATAAATGACCCCTGAATATAATGAGACCCCTGAAATCAAGAATCTTTTCTGCACTTTGTAAAGACATGGGTGCAGTACATTCAGCGTTACTATTGTATTGCAAGGCAAGATGGTTATCACGAGGGAAATTTTTGCAACGTGTTTATGAATTAAGAGAAGAAATCGCCGTTTTCCTAGAAGAGGAAAACTGACCGGAAGCTGAGAATTTTCGCTATAGTTTAATTGTGTGGAAATTGAGCTACATGGTCGACATATTCGAGAAATTAAATTACTTGAATCTTCAACTGTAAGGAGCAAATACACATATATTGGATACGAGTGATAAAGTTAATGCTTTTTGTAGGAAATTGGAATTGTGGAGCAGAAATTTAAAGCAAGAAAACTTAACAATGTTTGCAAACTTGAATGATTGTATTAAAACTTACAAGTCTGAAGAACAACATGTAAAAGTTGTTTTTGTAACCATTGAAAATCATTTAGCAATGCTAGCAAAGAATTTTAAAAAGTACTTTCTTGCTGACGACAAACTGATATCAAGTTACAAGTGGGTGAGGGATCCATTTCAAAATACTCCCGAAGGACTCTCAATCGAAGAGGAAGAAACCTTCATAGACATCATGGCAAGCGGCGAAACCAAAAGACAATTTAGTAATAAATCACTCTTTGAATTTTGGGCAGGAGTGGATGATGAATTTTCTGCACTAAAAACAAGGGCATTTCGCATTCTACAACCATTTTCAACATCTTACCATTGTGAAACTGGATTTTCTGAAGACAAATTATAAAGAGAAGATTCTGGCTTCTTTGAAGACAAAATACAGATCTCAGATAAATATAGAAAAAGAACTAAGAGTGTCTATTTCTAATATTAAACCCTCCTTCGAAAAACTTTGCTCTGAAAGACAGTCCCAAAGGAAGTCATTAATGATTATTACATTTGTTTTTAATTTAGTAAGTTGTTTTAATTTAATAAGTTAATTATTAAATATGTCGAAATGTATTTTGTTTTGTATGTGTGTGTGTGTTCTTTCCTTTCAGTCACTTAATCAATTTTTTTAAATAACATTTTCTCTTGGATATGCTCGCGCCCTCCTAGGGGGGTGCACCCCACAGGTTGAGAATCACTGACTTAACGTGTTTAAGCTAAACATATTTTAAATCATGCCAATAACTATTGTTATCGTCATTGAGAGTAAATTGCATAAAGGTGATATAACTTAAAAACTGCACTCTAAAATAAAAATAATAATAATATGTGAATCAAACATCTGATTTTTCAAAATCTGAAATTCATCAAAACTATTGGGTCAATATAGTGTGTCCATTTAATTTCCTTACCATGAATTTAAAAGTGATATATCCTTATGAAATTCATAATATACATTAAAAATAATAACTGAATCATTCTTTCGCAATTTAAGTGAACATTGTATAAATGCAATCAGTAAGATTTGTTGCAGTCAAAAGTTAATTTCATGAGGAAACACGTTTTTATGTGTCAAAATCATCTTCTTTCCAATATTTGTAGTGATATGTAATCAATGGATTATGTTAAGAGCATTAAAGAAATATCTTAAGTTTTGAAAGTACGATATCATTTAACTAAATAAAATTTCAAATGCAAAATGTTTATTAAAAATTAACAAATTTATGTAATGATAAATTATTGCAATATTGTATTTAATTTTTTTTTTCGGTGTTATATTTTATTTTATAGAATTTTTTTTAAAATTTAATTCCTTGTTTTAAAAAATTGTTATTTACATAATTTACATTGTTGTTGCATGAAACGCAATTATTTGATGATTTCAAAGAATTGCGTTTCAAACTCGTTATTAATTATCATTTTTGTCGTTATTTCAAATTTGTTATTAATAAATCAATATAAAAATTCAACAAGTTAATAAGAATAAATTTGATATTTATTCTTTGAAAACTTAAGATAATGCTTAAATGTATTTAAAATATATTTGCTAAATCGCTACTGATCTATTTGCAATTGGTTAGGTAAAGCATGCTTCCAAAATGGTATTAAATCGTTTGTCAATATTTGAGATAAACTCTTCATATGAAATTTAATTTGTGAAATTTACAAGTTAAAAACTGTTAAAGCTACATAACAATATTTTAGTATCTATTTTAATGTATCTTAATCAATAATTACGATATGATAAAAATTTACACTTTGATTAAGATTTATTTAGAAATGTAACAAAATGCGTTTATATTTAAAAAACTCTATAATTAAACATTTTTGCAAATTATGAATTCGTATGAATTGTTAGTATGAAAAGGTTCTTGATAATGAGTGTTAACATGGAAGTGATTATTTCATATCTTAGTATTTTTCCATACAAGAATCTTGTATATATTTCTTGTTACTATTACTTTTTCTTGAAAATTTTCTGCCAAAATTATGAAAATAGATTTTATCTAAACGTTGATAAGCATATTAATCTGAATTAATAATTTGCGTCAGGGATGAGTTAGGAATCTGTATATGTGATTTAATAATATGCATTAGGAATATATTCTTAAAAAACTTCATTTCTATGGCGTTAAAAAGCATCCTTTTCTAAGAAAGAAAATCCTAGATTATATTATATCAGTTTTAAGTACCAATCCCTTAATATAAATGAATTATTGAGGGTGGTTTACGCAGTCGAAAGTTTAATATTTTATGACTAGCGTATTGTGGTGGAATTTGGTATAAAAGAAACAAGCTTACCCAAATTATATAACACTTTCTACTAAGTTTTACCGGATTAAATAGTTTTTAAGGTGAAGTGCAACAAAAATGACAATATCACTTTCTACTCCCAATAATTCTATTTAATTTAATATAAATCCTCATTAAAAAGATACTTTAGTTATCTTTTTACTTTAGTTATGTTTCAATAAAAGTATATTATTATGCACTGAAGTATTAAGATTTTATGTTGTTAATAGGAATGTAAATATTTTAAAATATCTTAATATTTACTGTCATAAAACCAACTTCAACTTTTTTTTATATTGAATCAAAGTCAAACGATATTTTTTTTCAATTATTGTCTATTTAAAGTACAACTTACTCAAAACATAATGCGGGATTAAATATGCAAAATGGTAGTATAATTTAATTCCATATGTTACAATATCCAACAAAGTGATAATAATATACATTTATTACATAATACAGTTTAATGTTAATCTCTAATGTGTTTCTGTTAAATTATTTTTAAATATATTGCAAAAAATATTCAGAGCAAAAGGAAATTAGTTTCCCGTCTTTTAGCCTTTTTTTTCAACAAATTGATATTCATTTATGCACATTTTGTTTCAAACAAAACTATATTGAAGGGCCATCTTAAAGTTTATCAAAAGCAAATAATTTAGATATAAAATTCAAAGTAAAGAAATCTACTGCAAAAATTACATTTAACTGTTAAGAATCATTTAAAAAACATTAATATTAATTAATGCAGGATATTTCTGTTTTATAGCAACTTGTTTCTTATTTAAATGATTTCAAAATAGCAAATGTATTTTCATTTCATTAATTTTTTATTTGATTTATTTAAAGGCGTTGATTTTTTACATTTGAAATTTCATTCATACATTTTTTGAATAATCATGTAAGTAAAACGGAAACATATTTCATATATGACATTTAAATTAAATCATAAGAAAAGTTAAAAATTTTAATACTGGAAATTTGGATATAAATACCACAAATGTAGTTATTAAAATAATGCTGATTATGATAGTTATCAGTTTAAAAACTTTATCAACAAAATCACGAGTAAATTTATAATATTTCAAAAACATTTGTTGCGATGAATCACAAATTCTAGAATGAATGAAACAAGATTTTCGAAATAAAGAAATTTATGAAAATATCACTTTTTACAGGAGCACAAGTAAAAATATATTTTATCCTATAAAGCTAGGAAAAATTGTAAAACAAACTAATAAAATAGTAGTTTATAAAAAACCACACACACACACACAGATTTTAAACAAAAAGAGTAAGTCTACGATATTGTTGGCACAACAGTAAACAGTTTCAACATATATCGTTGTCCCACCGGAAAAACTATTTTCCTACTAGGTAATATGAAACGTGCTTACATAAGCTTCTATCTACCCACTTTTGTTTTTCTTATGCAGCTTCTACCTACACATTTTTGCTTCCACATACATCTATCAGTTTCGTATATTCTTACTCCCAAAAGAAAGAGTTCTTTAAGAAGGAGTTTTTTGTCCGATTTTTACTACTTATTTTTTCAAATCATTGTTTGAGTTTCAAAAATACTAAAAAGATATTCGTGAAACTGAAAATATTTATATAGATTTTCTAATACTTGTGAATATCTAATAATTATTTCCTTATTGTTATTAAAAATGAAATCATTTATTACATACTAGATTTTTGAAGCCATATAGGTAAATATGAAAATAATGTTTAAAATATAATTACGTAAATGATATATTTTTATTCATTTATTGCGTCACTTATTGTATATAATTACAGTATATCAATTAGTAGTTTTTGATCAATTTTGAAAAATGATTTTGTTGTTCTTTCAAAATTCCAGTATGCATAAATTGTAGTTTGAAAGCTTAAACATGATGTATTTACAAGCATTTACATTAATATGATTTATATTCATTTAATTTCTTCTTGTTGTTTATTTTGTTAAAAATTTTATTAACATAAATACTTGAAATAAGATACATTAAAAAAATAAAGAAAAAAATCAGTAAATAAATTAAATTACAAAATTTAGCTTACTATTATTTACATTTTACTGCTATAATTTATAAAATTTATATGAAAATGAGCACATAATAAACTTGAAATATCTGAGTATAATTCGTCCTTTTCATTTGCTTTGTTTTAATTTATATACATTTCAAAATTTTCAAGTTAAGCGAAAGTCATGTGTATTTTAGAAAAGAAAGTATTTCGGTATTTATTTTTTACAAAAGCACTTTTTTAGCAGAAAATATAATTTTCTGCCAAAAATTGTATTTTTAAAAAATATGTCTGTTTTCAGGATTTTAAACTTATAGCAGATTTAAAATAAATATTTTAAGAATATGGATTGTGTTAAATAATACTGCAATTATTTTTTGATCTTATCTAAGTTATAATAAAAGGAATTAGCAAAATGATAAAAATCAATACTTTTAAATTACATACCTGTAAATTTGATTGAAAAAAACCATTTTCAAAATATATTTATCAAAATAAAGAAATATATTCAAAATAGCAGTATTCGAATACAACAAAGTCTAATAATTTTAAAGATTTTTATTTTGATATAATTTTTGTACATTAAAGTTGCTGTATTATTAGAGCAATTAAATTGAATACCTTACTTTATTCTGAACGATTAACAAGAATTAGTATTTGCTTAAGTATGTGTGATCATTTATTATTAGAATCTCTCTTTATTCGCAATAATATTGAATATATACACTGTAGCTAATCCATATTCAATGGCTTCTCCAAACTCTCTGCCAATGTTATGCAGGCGGCTTTTAGCCAAATGTTGATATTAAGACAGGCTGGAACACCCTGTAGAAAGCTTATCTGCTTCTGATTATATTATGCATGCTTATCCTACGGCATAAATGATAATAAGATACTCTAGCTAAGGAAGATTATTTTCTAGAACACAATATATAAATTTTAATTACTTATGTAATAATATTTATGAATAAACTAGGAAGTAGGTTATTGCTTTCAAATCAGAAGGGTCGAGTAAACATCAATTTGGTTTGCATACCTCAGTGTTTGTATTTAAACTTTTATTTTCCATGTTGAAAAATCTCTGATGCAATAAAATGTTAAACATAAAAGTTTTAATGGAAAATAGTTCCTATTTCTAGTTTTCTTTCGCTAGAAATTATTCGTGGAAGTATAAAAGAAGAGCGTTGTAATATTTTTCCCCAATAAAAATTGGTACTGGTCTATTTTGTTAAGAAAATTTGTAACTATCACACAATAATTTTATAAGCTGTATTTCGAAGTAGTTTTAATACTATATACACAATTTACTAATTATAATTATTCTGAAAGATTATTTTCTTAAATTTATGAGTTCAAATGTGCGTAATTTTAATTATGAAAATTAGCGAAACAAAGTTACTTAAAATTTTAGCATTTATCTACCAAAAATAAGTAAAATTGTGTTAAAAGTATACAAAACATATTAAATATTAATATTCATTTAAAAATAATTTATTTTTATATGAACAGAAGCATAAACTTATCCTTTATAAAGCTCTTCAGTATTGGGTATGGTTACATTGTTAAGTATTGTGTGATCGGATTTATTAAGCCATTATATTTATAAATATAATAGGTAGCAGATGTGCAGGAATTACTTTATGCATAAGCAAAAGTAAATTTCTTTTAATACATGCATTTAATCACACATCTGCCAAATTCGTATGCAGCTAATCATAGGGTAGGTCCACCAAATATCTCAACTATTCAACAATAATAGCTTCTATGTTTTTAAGGTATATTTTATCATTGATGAAATAAACCATTGACCTGATAAGCAATACTGATATACCATGCAAGTTTCTGCTAACACATTTATGATTTGATACCATTAGATTTACGAAAGTGGTGTAGCATCAGATAATGCATTTGAAGTGTTGTGTTTATTTTGGAAGTATTTAACAATTAAATTTTAACCTTTCGCTACTTCTTAAATACTTATTATCGTATGTCAATCATTGTTTCTCTTTGTGGAAAATTCATAAAATGGTTCTAACAAGTGTATACTATTTAACTTTCAATTAAAAACATTACATGTGAGGAACATGTCTATTTCATGCTTTTAAATATTTATAAATTAAAATCCAATATTTATTTTGGTTAAATATAAACGTAGATTTCTGAAGAAAATATGGAAATAAATGTATAGAGAATCAACCATTTCAATGAATATTGATTGCTTTGTTATTTAAGCTACATTTTTAAAAGTAATCTGCACTTGCAACTAAGTACAATGTTCATCTGCTTTCTTCTCATTGAAAAGTTTCTTCATGAATAGTTTTCTTTTTAATATATAGTCTAAATTATTTACCTTAATTTTATTCCTTTTAAATGAGGAACTTTCTTAGTGATTGTTCATTCCATTTAGATTAACGCAAGTGTTTAATATCATTCACAATATCTTGGTAGTCTTGCATGCAATTTGTTCCTGAATTGCTAATATTGTTAAGTTAAAATGAAAACTGACATATTTTTCCCAAACACATAAAGGAAGAAATATTTTTCCCATGGTATTCTCCGAAAAACAATGTGATATCATCTGTACTTTTAATCACACAACTTCAGTATTATTTAAAAGTCTTAGATGTCTGCAAAAAATAATGTTTAGTAATATTATTCTCACTGTTCCGAGTTTGTAACAATAATACCAATGCTTTAATTCGGGAAACTAAATTATTGTAAATTGCATTCCTGAAATTCTTAAAATATATGGTTTGTGTCGTTAGTAAACATTATGTGTTGGACATATCTATATAAGCGTAAAATAAACATTTTAATATTACAAATATATATTCAATATACAACCTATAAATATTTAAGAATATACAGTGACGAAGCGAATATATCCTAAAGTAAGACTGGTAATAAATTATCTGGATTTCAGAACGATTATTCTTAGAGTAATTTAGTAACAAAATATGGTCACTTCAATATGATATTGAAAATATTAAGGAATTTGATAACAAGATGTATTTGCGTAGTGAGATGTTGAATAATAGTAGTTAAGATTTTTTTAACATTAATTAAAGGGTAGTCTTAAACTTTTATATCCCACTTAAAAATATAAAACATTATATCTTCCTTTAATGTATTTACAGACATTTATCCATAATATTATATTTTTATGAATAACTTTACCAATTAAAATGATGTCTTGTATCATAAATGTTTTGGTATTTTAATTTTAAATGATATCAAATGTTATTTTTGAATATTAATTTTTAATGTAAAAAAAAATATTAATTTTAAGTTAGAATTAATTAAAATAATTCTTTAAAATTAATAATAGCATATAATAATTAGAAAAATTATTTTATAAATGCCAATGAAGTAATTGAACAGTTTCAAAATTTTAAGAATAGTTCCTCTTATACATATTTCAAAGGATTACTTCAAAAATATATTAAAATGCTATTATTTCTCTTTATTATTTACAAAAGACTTATATAAACTAGCGTTTTATTTTTAAAGATTAATATCCCCTGAACAGATTTCGTGATAAAAATTTAAATTCAACAACTAAGATATTGAGACCTCTTATATTTTGAATTATGTTGTACATTTTAATTACAATTATGAATTTCAAATCTTTAATAAAAGATGTCTCTTGTACTCGTATATTATACAAAATATACGGAAACACTAAACACTATTTTAATCTATTATCTAATTCTAAACACTATTCTACTCTCAACTCTATTTTAGTGATAAAAAATGTTTTTTTAAATGTAAATGTTGTGTAATTGAATTAGAAAATAATTTCTATTTATACATATGTAAAAAAAGAAAAAAAAAGTGCTTGCCTATTTTAGATTGAAAACTATTTACACTGAAGTATAACTACAATGGAAAATAAATTTAAGATTTGAGTTAGCTTTTAACTACTAATGTAATATAACGCCAAATATTTTAACCGTATAAAGTAAATGTCTTTTTGTAAACTTTAATGTTACCTTTTCTTAAAATAAAGCACTTTCTAAATATTTGGAAAAGTTTTTTCAAATTATTTTTTGAATATTTTTTCTGAAAAAAGTAAATGTATTTTTCTTGGTAAATAATTATGTTTCAAATTTAATATGTCTTTTTCTAAAAACTATTAATCAACAGACCTAATGTGACCTAAATACCTAATGTGTTAAAAAAAAAAAACATTAAGTAATCTCCATGCTTTGGATTTGCATTTAATAAATACAACATAATCAAATTTTTATTTAAAAATAAGTTGCATAAAACATTTATTGATAAGTATTACAATATAGTTTATAGATGAATGAAGTTTTCAGAAAATGAGAACTCATAATACAATTTTATAAGCTCTCTTATTCTTAAGAATATGACGTCAAAAATATTAGATTACAGTTATTTGCAGTTCTGTTAGTTTCCTTATTAAAATTATTTTCTGATTGTGCTTACTAAATGTTGTGTCAACCATTTCAATCTACATATAAAGCAATTGAAAATGCTCAATACTTGCCATATGGGAAATATCTGTGCACGATATAATAGTAAACAGTGCATGTGGACTGACATAGAGAGTAATATCCTTTTCTATCTGGGATTATGTCATGCACGAATTCCCAACTACATTGACAACAACATGATACTCCCAGGCTAGCGTGTCTATCTGCCGGAATACTGGATGTTAATTTTAATCATCAATATGTAATATAGGTTAGCTAATTACGATGTGGCTTAGGATATCCCACTTGAGTGGCATACAATAATCTTCATTCTCATTTCACCGGATAATTATAAGTTGTTAGATTTGCAATTACTATATCTAAGCAAAATGCCTGAAATATGAATCATGTGAAATGTTATTCAAGGAGATAATAATTTATAAGAGTACTAAATATCTTACATAACATTATTATCTAGTGTTTTCATACATATGTTTTATATTTATTTCATGGTCCTTATTATAAAATTAGTAAATAAGTAAAGATCCTTAGTAATTTGTTTCTTGAGTTAAATTTATAAGCAATCGTAACTATCTGAAAACACAGGACTATACCAAAAATTGTAGAATTCCATTCTTTAAAGTGTTATAAAAATACACAAGTAAAATTTCATTACCATTTATCACCTTCTTTATTGACGTAAATATCTAACTGGTGTATATTTATAAGCAGAAAATTTTTTACAACAATTTAGAAAAAAAATATGACCACTCTTTTATTTGAGTCCATCTTAAATTAGATTCTTTAAAAATTGAACCCGGAAAAAGTTACCATTATGAAAAGCTTATATATAAAGTAAATTTCAATATTCCTATCAAATGAAAGATTTCAGCTATGAAATGAATATGCATTTTATAAGCAGAAACAATATTACAAAATACACTCTTATCTGTGATATAATGAAACATAATTTAGTAAGATAAAATAAAACTGTACATTTGAAAAAAAAGGCAAGCATGCTATTGAAAATGAATTTAATCCATTTGAAATTAATTGAGATTATTTTTGCAATCTGAAAAAATAACTCGCACTATCCTTTAGATCTTTGAAAACAACAATAATCTGAATGCATTCTTCTGACGTATATTATTATCTAAATGGAAAAATAAAGATGATTCAAAATGTAAAATGTACAGATGTTTATTTTTGAGATACTTCCATTGGAACTTACTCCGAATTAATGAAATTATCTATTCACGAGAACAGGATGAAGATCTTTATCAAGCTTAGCATGTAAGCATAGCTTCCCTTTATCACAGTGCCTCCACATCATTTTAATCAGCATTACTATAAGAGCACAGGAATGTGATCTTCAAATTTATCATATTCCTGTGCTCTTATACTAACAAAATGTTTTATGCACATTATGAATATAGAATATATATTAAAGGACATATTTATTTGGAATTTTATTTGTAAGAATATTTTTAGGGAAAGAGAACTGCATATTTTTTTCTTTAGAACTCATCAATATACAACTGTTTTATTTAACGCATATCAATAATATTATATCCAATATGAAAATACAAATTGAAAATTTCGATATCATGAAAAATGATCCATTGACAAAAATAAGTAAATAGATTATGAGGCAAAAAATTGGGCTACATAACAAAGGTATGTGACATCCCATGTGAAGCACATAACTTATTACATTTTGTTATTAGTAATATAATTTCTTAGCTTTCTTATTTGCAACATAAATTATAATAAATATTGATTTACTAAATGGCGTAAATATATAATGACGTACAAAGACACAATTCGCGTATTTTGTCAAAACTCCTTTTCTTCTAATCAATATATGTCATTTTAGATATTTATAACGTATATCTATACGTGAAGAAATGCATATCCATAGTTGCAGTGATTAAAATATTTTATTTTAATGGACTTCAAACAGCTATCAACAATCAATAAGTTATTATAAATTTAAATATTTGGTTTAACATAAAAGCGTTATATTAAATATTTTATTATACTTTTCCCATAAACAAATATGAGTTCAACTTTTTCTAGTTGTAAATATTTAAAGAGATGCCTAAATTAATATCAAATGTTATGTTAATTATTTTTAGAAAACTAAACACCTTTATTTAAAAGTATGCTGATATTTTGAATACTTAGTTTACCATATTTTCTGGAATATATAACGCATTTTTTACTTTGAAAAAAGCTCTAAAACGAACTAAGTATTGGAGATGGATCAAATCCTCCGATTTTCATAGCAATCCTTTCTGGAAAATGTCTCTTTTCTGTACAATAATTTAAACTTGAGGTGAAGCTGAATGCTTATTTTCGAACCTCAGAAAAACAGGATTTTGATGTCTGTAAAAATGATTATTCTGCAAGTGTAAAGCGATAATCATTTATGTAAAGATTGCCAATTTTAGTTGATCAATATCCTAAAGCTTATGATTGTTTAAAAGAAACCATTCATATACATATGTACTCACACACGCACATAAGAAAAAGAGAGATGTATGCATTTGGTTATCAAAATAATAAAGAACTTTAATTAACAAAATCAAAGAGCTAATGATTATATAAACAAATATATTTAAGATTTGTAAAGAAATCTTTGTCCGTCTGGTGTAGAATGATTTTCATATAATTGGAAATAACTTTAGTAACCTAAGAAGTGATTTATATAATTTTTGAAGGATGCATAGATGGATGTACTACTTTTCATACAGATATTGCGAAAATTCTTAAGAGAGGCTCGTTATATTATATCGATTCTTTATTAAGCGCTATAAAATTGACCATAACAAATCAATTTTGCTGATGTTGGGTGAATGTGCTGGAAAAAATAGATCTGATACTTTATTCTTGTATCCATCATACTACGATTAAATAACTTCCGCTATATAGATAAATGCGTTATCAACTTGTAAAGTTTTTTTTGTGTTTCATTGATGAATCTGGCCAGCCAAAACTTCCTTACACTTCTTCCCATTTATCCATACTTTCAAGACTACGATTGGTCCAAATTAGCAGCGACACTATAGTCCATATCATATCAGATAAACTAATTATATGAGTTGGAAAAATGAATTCTCACTATCATCAACTTATAAAGTTGTCCTCCAAATACGAATCTTTTTGTTATAATTTTTGAAAGACAATTCATCAGGACACATTACTTTGTCCTATTCTTAATAAACTAGATTTTGATAGGATATCATATTTATATACACAATATTTGGCATTAACATCTGTGACAAAATATCTTGCAGCTGTTGCTCTACCGTAAATGCTCTGTTTATGAAAGTGCTTTTTAACTGTAGTCATTAACAATTTAAAATCCAGATGTTAAGTGATCTATGCGTTCCTTTGACGGCAGTTATTGCCTTTATCGGCTTTATAATTGGCTTCAGAACCAGTTGGTTATTTTCACTAAGTTTCGCTTTCTGTGCACCATTTTTATTTACATAACTTGTCTTGATCTTATTGTGACTTCATTGTGACTTTGGATACTTTACATCTAGAAATCCCTATAAGTTGGGATGTTTTGGCCATAAGTGCTCCAATTAAATGGGTTTCTACAGTTTAGCCCTTTCGAAAATTAAGATACATGGCATTTTACACTCTTGAAGAAAAAGTACTAAGATTTGCATAGCTTTATTAAAATATTACGACAAACTACCAGAATATACATATTGTTTTTAAAAAAATAATTTTTTCAGTGACATTGAAAGAGAGTTTAAAAATAATGTAAATTATAGAATATGATTTCTTTTAACTAGTTGCTTTATTTCATACTCTTGGCACGCAGTTCACTATGGAAATCAGACTGAGAAACTTAACGAGAAAAGTGCATTTTTATGGTTGCCTACATCAGTTATAAGTGAAAATGAATAATAAGTATTTTTATTTTTTAACAGTATTTATGTTACAACTCTGTGGTATTTTTAACTACAAATTTGGAAGTTTAAAAGTAACCAGTAACAAAATTATGGAAATAAATTTAGCATATATCCTGAAATTCAAAAGCAAAATGTTTTATATATATTAGAAACGTAAATATGCAATTAAAAATATATACCTCTTCAATATTTGTTCTGATAGCTTCATAAAATTTTATAGAACATCATATTTCTTCAATAATACTGAGAAATTATATTGACTTAAATTAAGAACTTATTTTAACATGACAGTCTATTATTTTTGTTATGTAAATCATTGAAAGAACAAAATATTGTATGTGATCTATTGCTTTTAAAAATTCAAATATATTACTTTATTTAAAAATTCAAATATATTACTCTATTTAAAAATTCAAATATATTCTTTTAAAAATTCAATTATATTAGTAAAATTGTTGATTTCAGACATGTTAAACGAGATTGCTGAGTACTACTTGTCTTTTATAATAAATATTTCTTGAAAATAAGGGAATGAATGGATTTCAATACCTTCTTATTTCAAAACTTTTTTGGGAATTCTAAAATCGGAAAAAAAAGGAATTATTATTATTTGAAATCTTTTCTGATATGTGCATACCCATTAAAAGCAGAAGGATAATTGCTTAGTGGTTATAAAAAATCTATTGATTTTTTCTAAAAATAAACATATTCAAATATAAATTAATTTTTTAACATTTTCATTGCATAAGCTTATTGAAAACGTCCTGTCAATTTGGCTGAGATTTGCCAATAAATAAGAAGAATATGAAACTTAAATTAAAGATTAATAAAAAGTTTGAGAAAAATTATATCATAGAAAATACAGTCTAATATCTACAAGGAAATATTATGGACTAAAATGATATGGTTATATCAAATAAAATTGTGAGAAGAACATTATGAAAGCCAGAAATATTTTCAATTGAGCATGAATCTAATTTTTCATTGCTGAATATACAAATAGATAAAAGAAAATTTAAATGTCAGCTTTCATTAATTAAAATAAATTAAAGTTTGATTTTATTATTAATTTTTAAATGCAGCTTAAGCCATTTTTATTAACTTTTATTATTGTTATGATAAGTATTCTAACTATATAATGAATAATTTATTCCATTAATGGAATATATCACACGATAATTGCTTTCATTGTTGATTTTTTAAAACTAACTATTTTTAATAAATAAGCTACTATTAAAAATTGCTAAGTTTTAAATTTGATATCTGATAAAGTTTAAATAGTAAATAGTATGAAATATATTATTCAATTCAATAAGGACCATTATGAGTAAAAACGGGAATTTAGAGGATCATGTAATAAAACTGAATATGCTTGTGTAAAAGATGATCTTATTTATTTTCATTAAAAATACTTTGTTTTATAAAAAAAATAAAGAATAAGTGTACTAATTTCAGAATCTGAGGTTTGAAAATCATATTATGAAATCATTTTATGAAAATGTGAACTTTAAGTGATTTCCCATAAAAGCGTTATTTCTAGAATATTTTATAGATATTAATATATTAATTGATCTAAAAATTTCTTGTATTTTTGTGAATAATATATTGTAAAAGATGTTTGATTTATATTATTTATAATTGCATTGTTTGATTCATAAAATAAATGTATAGAAAAGAAACTTTTTGGGTTTTTTTATGAAGCAAAGTTTAAATTACAGCTTGCAAAAAATATAATAACTTCAAATTTTGCTGTGGTCAAGAATAAACATATCAAGAATTCTAACAAAGTAAATATACGTTTATTTACTAAGAATAGGGTAAGTACCGTATTAGGAATTAGGAACATCGTGATTAAAATGGTTTTATTTTAAGCAATAAAAATTTTTTATAAGATTAAAATCGAATATTAATTTTACACTCGTTTATTTTACATCAATTATTCTATTACAAAATATAATGATTCGATTTATTTTTATAAATATTTTAATACGAAAACTTAGGGGGTAAATTAAATATATTTTCAAAGCGTAATAACTTAATATCGGTATTTTTATAAAAACATGTGAAAACAGGAAGCATAGAAAATCAAATCTAATACTGAAAATAAATAGTTGTAGATTAAATTTTAGATTATTTTATTACTATGGATAATACATATTCAAGTAAGGATATCCGTGTAAATTTTAATTTACAGCATCGTGAATGTATCTCTAATAAAAGATCATATGCTTTCTTATAGATACAATTGCTTATATATGTAAAGAAAAAGTGATAACCACTTTATAAAACTTTTAATCATAATTCCCTTCCCTCGTCTCTTTCAATAGTTTGAATATTACAACCAAGAACACACCACTTCATATTTTTATGATAACAATGGATGCATTTAGTTGAATCACTTAATGGAAACAACTGTGAAAAAACATCTGGTACTTGTTTCTCAAAAATTTTACCTTGAAAGACATATAAAATGCATTAATTATCAAATTTTTTTCTCTAACCTTTTTATTGTTTTTAAGAATCCATATTGCTAAAACCGATAAATTTCAAAAATTTCTTTATAATTACCCTCTATTTAACATAAGAATTTATCAAGTAAAATTTGTGCTGTTTACTTTTTCCTTTCTGTAATAGTAAATCATCACCTATTGCCTAAATTCAGTGTGCCTGTAAGATTTTATCCTTGTTAGTTTTCAAAGATTCTCTTGGTAAAACATGGGGGACTGCGCGTTCAACTAGAAAAATGTCACACAAATATAGAGGCTGGCTGATCAATGTGATTCTATTTTTGGGGGAGGAGCTTAAAGGACAAAGCATACGAGATTCTTTTTAACACAAAGAACTCAATTGATTCATGTCTAAACTAGAATTAATCTGGAAAGAAATGAGCCATTCTCAGATCAGATATCCAGGCTTATAATGTAATGTGGAGCTAGTGGCAAAAGACCAATCAACTCCCATAAAGAACATTTAGTGAAGCCTTTTACACTCCGTTGACGTTGACACTAGCCTACTGATTCTTATAGTAAGAGAGAAATTCTTTCTTAATTCAAATAGAGATGTTGTTGTAAGCTCTTGAATATGCAAACAAATTATTATCCTTTCTGATTGATCACAACTTTCCCTGACTGCAAAGTGAGGCTGATGATTCATTTTTTATAAATTATAACAAAGGTCACCAGAAAATCTCTTAACAAGCTTGTTGGTTTCTTCTATCTGAATTTCACCAGATTCTAGTTTAAAAACAGATGTACTCTAAAATTATATAGACATGAATATGGATGACTTTTGCAATTGACATCTATGACAAATAGCTGCTTTTCCATGAATATTCCACTTATGAATGTGTTTTCTAATTATAATAGTTGATACTGAAAATGCGTAAGCCGATAGAGCCTTGCAGGAACATTTTGTTGCATTTGTTTACTGTTTAGACATTTAATCTGCTCCAGTGCCCATTGGTCTCTTTCACCAATGGATATTGAAGCGTTTCACCGATGGGTACGGAAACAAACGTTTTTTTCACCGTTTTGTTCCCGTCCTTTATTTTGTTTTAACAAGTTTATTTTGCTACGCTGTGCATATGCTATCATATCATAAGATATTGTATCATTAATAAAGCTTAAGCGATGGGATGTTTCTGTCACATTTCGTTCATTTAGAGGACTCTTACAACTCGGATCTTTCAAAATACAAGAATTCTGATCTTTAATCCTTTTGAAGAAAAATCCAAAATTCAGTATTTCAATAAAGCTACCACATATTATCAGATTAATTACATTCATATTTATAAAAAAATAGTTGCTCTTATTATATTTTAATGATTAAGAAACACATTCAAATATATCACTTTATTCACAGTTGTTTCCATTTATTTACCAAAGAGTTGTACATACATTATTTTATTGCATATGTACAACTTAACGCAATAAAATAATAAACATATACACATTTTCTCAATTCATTATCAGCAACGAATTCAGTTCTCATTTTTATCTATAAAGGAAAATATAAGATTTGCAAGCGTCATTATCAAAAGCCATCATTATTAAAATCACTGAAAATCGAAGTATTTAAAGAATATTCTTCCAATTAGTAATAAAAAATTTAAAAACATACCAAATATTATAAAAACGTAGTCATGTATTTCATGAGTTTTACAAACTGGAGAGTCGAATGAACATGCTTCAACGTCAGGGACAATTTAATGCAACTAAGCATTTTCTCATTCAAGTGCTTCATAAAATTATAAAATTTTCCTCTCAGATAAAAAAAAAATCCCAGATAATTTGAGGTATTTCATTTATTTATTATCTAACAAATATTTTTATTGAAAATAAAATTAAATTTTAATTTCACTAGCATATTAATTCAAAATTGTCTCCTTAAGTACACTAAAAGAAGAAGGCATTTCACCCTTTTATAATTTTAAAGAAAAAATATAACTTAAAGATGGTATGCGTCTGACATTATTGCACTATTCCTTGCTATATTTGGTAGATAGTTTCAAACATATCAACATGATAAACTGATATTTAAATTTAAAGCCAACATTTTATTTATTTTATTATTTAAAACAAATATTAAGTTTTGTTTAAATTGGCAAGTTTTTTAGGAATAATTTTTGAATACCAATTTTCTTCTCTCTGATGTAGATCATCGAGAAACTCTGTCTTAAAATACAAAACAAAATGTTTGTTGTTCGCTCATTAAGAACTCTAAAATACACCGCTCACCACCCAAATTGCAACTCCAAGAAAATAAGAGGGATCATAATAAAATTTATTTTGTAGATAACATATTGAATAAGTATCAAATGATTAAATTTATAGACTTCTGTGAAATGCAGTTCGTGCCAAAATCAGTAACCAAAGTGGCCGCCGTTGTTGGATATCACCACTGCCACACATCTCGGGGATGGTTCAGAGAGACTTTGGTTGTGTTCTTAGGGTTCAGCAGATAAAGCAGCTTCAACACGTTGTATAAGTTGATCTAGTGTGGCAGCTGGGAATGTAATCTGGGTCAATCGTTGAGCAATCATTGACCACATGTGTTCTATTAATAAAAGATCCGGAAAGTGAGCGGACTACGAAACAACTCAATGTTGTAATTGACTAAAAGCAGTTTAACAAAGTGCTACACTCGTGGGTGGTCAAGTATTATTCTGTTGAAATATGGCCATGGGCAAGCCCTGACTGTAATGAAGGTCAACTGGTGCTAACACCTCGGAAATGTACCGCTGGTTGCTTAAAGTACTAGCCATGCGTACAGGATGAGTGAGAGAATGATATCCAATACCACTCCATAACTTAATTCCAGATGCAGGACCAATGTGGCATGGCATAACACAGCTGTTCATCATTCTCTCTCCATGATGTCTCCAAAATCGAATGCGACGATCGTGGTGTTGCAGTTAGAAGCATGGTTCGTCAATAAACCCAATTTAGTTCCATTCTGCTATCCAAATCCTTCTTTTACCGCACTATTGACAGCAGACAGAGTTACAACAGAGTTGTCTGTCCGCAACTCTGCTGTAAACGGCATCGAATGGTACACGCAGACATACTAGGTAATACATTACAGACTGAATGTTATTGTTCGTAATTTGGTTATGCAAGATCCGTCACTGCCAAGCTCACAATTTGCCATTAATCGCGTGAAATGGTACACTGAGGATAATGCGATCTAACACGTTGGTCCATCATACCCATCTGCATCCAACGATCCCTTATCCGCATTATGGTTGTTTGGTTTCGTCTAACATGACAATCAATTTCTTTGAAAGATAAACCACAGTTTCGGTAAACCACTTTTCCTCTGTCGAATTCGGTTACTTGATGATAAAATGATTGTTGTTTTCTACAAGGCATAATTGAATTTTTTTTTTTTTAACCACATTGTAAACACAAATGCCGAACTTGAAATCATTGAAATTTTTAAGCTTAAGTGGAGCCACAGGTCCGAGTGATGTGCATTTGCGCTCAAATTGTAATTATTTGTATATCTCTCCTTCGCTAATTCATGTTGTACATTTCATGTTATTTGCATGCGTTCTTCAGGGCCTTTCCTACAGCCCTGAAGAACAACAGTGTGCATCTTGAATTCATAGTACTAATTTATTTTTTTGATATGAGACATTTACTAATACTTAATCACTAAATTCATAAACACTAGAATATATGCTATAAATATTGTAATTTTTGATTATGGAAGAAAACAATTTCAAAAGCACAAGTAAATTATTAGAAAATTGCTTAGCGCATTAATTAGTAAATAAACTGTTTAATAAACTTATAAAAATAGTTAGAAAGGAAAACCATTTTAATACACTTTATCAATATACATTGTACTTTATTGTTAAGTTATTAATCCATAAATTTGATATTTATTACTCAGTAGGATAAATTTATAAAAATAAAAATAAATTAAAATTATTTAAAGAACGTCCAATTTATATGAAAAATAGTTTTCATCCTCCATTACTGCTTTAATTTTATAAGAAAATAAAATTTACATTTTTTTATTAAATTATTTATTTATTACCGTGAAAATATGTCGCATTAAATCATGATATAAATGTCTTTGAAAGTAATCACTGATTTTGGAAATTGGGATGAAAACCAAACATTATTAAAAAATAACAAGAGCGTCTTTCCAAAATTTAATTTTCTTATTAGATTTGAGGAATTTCAATAATTTATGATTATATATTACAGATTATATTATCTTCCTTATATTTATAAAAAAAAATGTCCTACTTTATCAAATAATCAATAAAATATTTCTCATTGAGTCAAAATAAATTTGTCGGAAATTAATGACGTATATAAAATTTTACAATTAGTATATTTTTTTATGTTTACTAAAAGCATGTTTTTATTTAATGAGAATGCTCTTTTTTTATAAATCAAGCACCTTTATTAATAATTATTTTTATGCATGCTTAAAGTAATCTTCATATACTCAAACACATTAATAATGTACTTTAAATAATAAATTATCAATGATATAGTTAATGATATAGTGCAAAATATTCAGAGACTGTTTTCTGAACTTATTATGCTAAAATAAAAATCAAATTTTTATTTTTAGTGAATTTCATTTCACAAAATGTTTAGCAAAATTGCTTACACATTTTTCACTTATAAAGTGTATTTAAATACCTGTAAAAAGTTCAAAACAATCTGAAAATAGTTGTATGTTAAAATATTTTAATGAGTTAAAAGAGTATTATGATTTAATTATTTCATTCTCAAAAAAATTTATGTTTTAAATAAAATAATTAGTTTGACATTGTTTATAAGTATTTAAAAATGAATAAAATGCAGTTTATTAAATAATTAATGCAATCGATATTATTTCTACTTCTATTATTGAATAAAAAAATTATTCTAATCTGAAGAAAATGTATTTAAACCTTTTGGGTGTAAAAGATTGGCATAGCTCATCATTGAAAAATAAGTAATCTATATCTATGTGTATGTATGTATGTATAAGATAAACATCAATTCCTAATTTGTTTACCAAAGTAATTTTTTTTCCTTTCTATTATTGTATTTTGCATTATCTGTTTGTTAAGCAAATGTCGATACCGTTATTCTAATTTGTTATTTAGTTTATTGCCTGTATACTTTTTATGCTTCAATGAAATTCGATTCGAAAATAGGAAGACCGCAAGTCAACGCTCTCACAACATTGCAAGGCAGACTTATTATTTCACTATATTGTAAAAAGAGCAAAATTAATTTTCATTATTTTTTTATAAATTAGAAAAAATATTTTTCTCACACAAACTCACTTTTCATCTCTCCAATTAATTTCAAAAACACAAATTTGAATTTTCAAACTCATTCACAAGGTTGCAAAAGTAAAAATTCATTTACAAGATTATAAAAATATATAAATTTAAGAACGTAAAAATTGATTGGATTGAATTAGAAATTTTCGATGAAACCAGATGACATCATTACACAATAATGTAATTTTCCCATTTAAAATTAAAATTTGTTAATTAAATTCAATTAATGAAATAATATTATAAAATTTGTATTAAGTGTCTTCCCCTGTAAATTTAAAAAGATATATCTGCACTTGGGTGGGTGAATGAAAATAAATTTATAAACTATTAAAAATTTATCAAAATATTATTAGTAGTAGAAGTATTAGTAATAAATGAATAAAATTGAATCTATCAAATATTTATTCTTTTTAATGAGCTAAACAATGCTGTTGTTAGTGACACTGATAATTAATTGAATAATGAAAATTAGGAAATATAGTTTTAGACTATGACTTCTCTTTTTTTTCATTTGATAAACAAAAACAAGAAGCAAATGGTTATAAAATTGAAAAATTTTGCAGTAAACTTTGGTTTGATACATGAATTACAATTTTTCTTTTTTTTCACAATTTCATTTTAAGTAGTCAAAATTAATTTAATCGATGTTGGTAACGTCCTTGCAAAAAGTATGCGTATGTAATATTTAATGTCGTTAACAAAATAAAATTAGAAAGCGTATAAAAACAACAGTAATAAATAAAGTTTTCATGTATTTTCCAAACTATATCTTCTTATAATTTAGGTATTAAAAGCAGCTGCATTTAAGGGACATAATTTCAGTGTCCAACAATTCTATTAATTTTATGTTTAGAAATATCTTTTTATCAAATTCTAAAACACGTTACAGTTATTTTGAATAAGACAAGAAGTTTGTCAAGAATTATGCTGAAAGCGCATTCTTTCATGTTTATGTCATTTATTTTTAATCAATGTATTTTTCCAAATGTTAAACAATGTATTTTTTCAAAAGTTAAACATACAGAAATAGGATTAAACACTGTTTATCAATTAGAAAGTTATCAAAATTTAAAATAAAATGTCTGTGTATACCACATCAAAGCTCTTTTGCGAAGCACTTTTAAAATTTTATTCCAATATGGAAGGTAAAGTTTTAATAACTTCCACGTTGGAAAACGTCACTGAAATTTTCCTAATATTTGTAAATATAATGAATTTGGAGAGTGTGATAATTTGGAAAAGTCATAATACCATATAAAATTATATTTCGTTTTAAAATTTCTCTTAAAGTGTAAAGTTCTATTCTGGCCATTAATAAATGTCAAAAAGAAGGAATAAATAAAATCTGCTGATGGAAAATCCTATTTTAAATTTGAAGTTTAACCATAAAAACAATAGAAAGCCTAATCAAAAAATCACCTTATCTCATAAATGTCAATGAGTGTATTTGCAGAAATAAAAGAGAAATTATTTAAGTTAGCTCATTGGACATTTTATAAACCTTGAATTCTGACTGAAGATAACAAATACTGAAGATTTATGTTGATGATATTAGTCATTAACTAACATTTATTCACCAGATTTTCAAATAAAATAATATATTTTACAAGAAATATTTTTGAATTGAAGGAAATAATTTCAAAATCTTAAGAAAAAGTTTTAAATTATTAAAAGATTGTTTAGCATATTAATTAAGAATTCTTTTTATCAAATTAATAACAATTGATAGAATATTTTATAAAATTTGTCAATTTACGGTCTTCTTAATGGTTATACTTATATTAAATAAATTCGATATTCATTATATGGATTATAATTATTTATATTTATTACAAGGATAAATTTAAGAAAATAATTTATTTTTCTTAAATTATTTTTTCTTTTCTTGACTCTTTTATATTAGTTCTAAAAAAGTTTCATTTTTTTAATTTTAAAAATTGTTGCATATTGAAACAGTTGAAAAAACTGTACGATAAATTTTTATAACGCTAAAATTTCATCTTCTTGATAAAATTGATAAGAACTGTTCATCAACGCAACGATAAATAATTTATATTTTATTAAAAATATTTTTGACAAAAATATTTCTCTAGATTAAATGGGTCTTTAGTATGAATAAAACATTTTAAGAAAATAATTTTATCTCCAAGAGATTTTATTTAGATAAGTAAATATGTTCACAGATTACATATGTTTTTTTCAGTTAAAAAATATTCCATATGTCTTTATACTTATACTTTTTAGCAGTTTGCCTTGAACTTAACATTCTTCATGAGTGAATGCAAGTAACTTGCTATGTTTATGGGTATGAGGCATCGCAATGGGCTTAGCTGTTTGTCTTTTGTTAACAATTAGTGCGTTTAGTTATTACAACAAATGCGAATTTCAACTAGGAGTTCTTAATTAACTAATCTTGTTACTAAAAAATGGCCTTAAATTGACAAACCAAACCAATCTTATATTTGTGATGTTAGGTCATCGAACCTTTTAATATTTATTCGATTCTTAAAAATTTGAAAGGTACTTTACTTTTTTTGAATCAGAAATATTTGAATACTTATTCATTACTGCTTTTTTTTCTTTATGAAATCGCTTAAATTTTGTAATGATATCCAAATAATTCATTGCAAAGAAATTCAAGAAGAAGTTAGAAAGAACAAGAACAAGTTAATTTTTATGTATTTGGTATTAAAAAACTGCTTTCCTTTTGTGGATAATTATGCTTAGGAGAGATTTTCAAAAATAAAGTTATTCAAATTAAGCAACCTTGTTTTGTCAACAAAACAAAAAGTTTTTATAAAAAGCATTTCTTAAAAATCCTGAATCATGTTATTTCTTTTTTACTTGAAGTGTGATATATTATCTTGGGGTAAATTAAAATATTTAAAGATTTACAAGATTTCTTACCATTTTGTTGCTGTTAGCTTCTCTATAATTACAGAATATTAAAATTAATTTCTTTCTTGATTTATACATACATATACATATACATACACACACACACACACACACACATATATATATATATATATATATATATATATATATATATATATATATATGTATATAAAAAAAGTTTTATGCAGATAATTTAAAAATATCGTTAATTGAAATCGAAATATAAAGTATTAAATATGACCTATAGTAAGTAAATAATATAGTTGTTAAATGTAGTTTCAAAATGGGGATATACATTCACACAAGATATTTCTTATAACTGTGTAGATAATACATTTATGGTGTCAGTTTACATTTCTTGGCAACTTTGAAGAATCTTGTATTTTTTTCAATCTGTGTTTTCGTTTCCCAGCAGTTTCTATTAATGCGTTATCTTCACATTTTGGACCTTTCATTAAACCACCATTGATTCAGTTTGATTAGTTCCAATTTCTCAAATCTCCACTGAAATCCTTTTAATGGAAAATTCTTCGTTCATAAAATTAAGAAGTAAATACTTGATATTCCATGAATAATCTAAATTATCACCTCTCAACCCTAGATCATGTAAATAAAGGTACAAATGTGAATGAATGATTTCTTTTTAATATAGTATGGTTAATCATCTATCTAAGGAAAATGTTTTCACAAACTAAAAATTATTAATATCTTACAGCTTTATTGCAGCGTTTAAGAGAATCTTATATTTTATAGTAGTACCTATTTTTTATTACATTATTTATCTCATTGTATTATAATCGATTTATTTTTTCTCTAAAATTCCGTTTTTTTATTTTTTTATTTTTTTTATTTTTTTTCTCTTGCTGATGTTTAGAGAAACTTATTTACAAGCAAATTGTAGGTACTGAACTTATATAGACTTATCAAAACAACAAAAATCGATTTATTCTGTAACCATTTCTGGTCATTTATACTATGACACCTGACTGAATAATGATATCACGAAATAAGTGTGAAGTATAAAAAAATTATGCAAAAAAAAAGTCCGATTAGCAAAACTGTCAAAGAATTTTGAAACTCTACATTCGAGTTTCGTGTTTAAAAACTAACAATTGAAATCTAAGTTATTCCATAAATTTCAGCACCATATTATTCGGTTATATATGTCTTCAAAAAAAAAATAATCCAAGTATAAAATTATAAATTAAACTAAATGTTTTATAATTTTCCATATAACAAAAATAAAATCATTTGTTTATTTATTTATTTTATTTTATGTATATAAGCTGTTAAACCATTGTGTGCTACCTGTTAAGTAAATTTTTTTTATCAGTATTCTTAATCTTAATATATATATAATTTTCAGAAGAAAATTAACTACTAATTTAAAAGTTTTGTTGTATTATAATATATAGTGTTTATATATATATATATATATATATATATATATATATATATATATATATATATACAGTTTAACATGACTTTTTCGTCTCCCTTGAATTTTTATATAGGCTCTAGAATAAGCTCATATTTTAAACTTTCATAGCTCTACTTTTGAATATTCAAAGATTGTTTCATTACTTTTTCTGCAGAAAAATTTTCTTTCACCATCATATTTTAGTTCAGTTGCTTCAGTTTAGCTTTTTATCAAAAGATAAAAATACATTTATGGAGTACAATATTCTTCTTCGTCAGAAAAAAAAAGTCCTACATGCATTATTTATTGAGTTCCTATTTATTTTAGAAATTTCTGAAGAGTAAGTAAATAAACCACATAAAAAATGTATTGAATATTTATTTGAGAAACCAGATTATTTATAAATGGTTTGCATAAATATGAATTAAGTCTATCATTTAAAAAAGGGATATGAAAATGTAAAGAAATAAGTAATGTATATGTTTTAATTTCAATATTTAAAACAATTTGAAGGGTACTTTCGACATTGATGTGTTCAAATGAAAACTTAAAAAAAACCCCTATTTACAAAAATATGTATAGTTAAGAATGATAAAATATTTTGTTATGTTATATATTTATTATTGTAAAATATTTATTCAACTAGCATTGTTGTAATAGATTGAAATACATTATTTCTTTATGAATATATTATAATGTCTGAATTTTTATAAATTTAAATTTTAAGTTTTATTTTTTTATGAAATAAAATTGGAAACAATTATTGAATTTCTTGCTTTACTATTGAATGATAATAATATTAATAGTTAATAAGGATCTTATAATTTTTAATAAACTGAATAATGAATTAAATCATGTCTTCTTATTATAATTATACCAAATTATTTAAATTTAATCTACTAAATATTATTTGTATAATGTAAAGTTCTTTTGAATGAAATATTATTAATAAAGGAATATTTATAAAAAATTTAATTAAATTTCAAATATTACTTTGTAATATTTAAAAAAAATCAATAGTATTAAAAGTGAAATTCAAATTTTAAAAATTATCAGTTTTATGATTTAACTTCATTGCAAAAATCCGTTGAATTTCTCAGTTATTCAATATGTTTACAAGAAGCCAACACTTTTTGCTCTGGATTGGACATTCACATTTTTATTTCTTTTGTATAAATGTAGAATATACCAACTCATAAAATGAATTTGAAATAACAGCTTGATATGCTCAGCATTACTTCCCAAAATGGAAAATTCTTATAAATGAAAAAAACTGAAATGGACAAAGAGACAAATTAATTATGAATAAAATTTTACTTGTATGAAAAACATTTGCGGGAGCGCATGTTTTGGAGTACATGTAGAATTCTACACCACATGAATCAGCTGGCGAATAACTTTAGCATACAGAAGTAAAATTTGTAAATAAAAAAGGTAAAATTTCATGATTATTTATAACTAGTATTTCATAATTTGTATTTAAGTGAAAGAATACTGTAAGGAATATAACGAAATGTTTATTAAAAATTTGGCCAATGTTATGCACCTCTCACTGATAAGGCACATTTTAAACAAAATGTTCGTGGTTTATTGCCTTTGCAGTAAGCCTTCAATTAACTTAAATAATGTTTTACAATACTTACTATTTCGTAATATTAAGCAATACAAAAAGAATATCAATGAAGACAACTAAAATTCTGTATTTCTTTCACTAATTTTCATAAAAAATTTGTTGAGTGACGTTGTTCAGTAATTGCTATTTTAGTCAATGAATTGATACACTAAAAACCCTTTTACAGATATAATTAAACATTTAACGAACTCAAATCAATTTTACAATCAGTGGGAAACATATGTAGTAAGCTGAAAACAATAAGTTAAATTGAAGAAAAAAAAATATTATATTGTATATAGATTAAAATGAGTGTTTTGTGAAAAAAAATTCTTAGTTAATTCACAAAATTCATTTCAAATACATATTATTCGTACATAATTTTCTAATTTACTTTTCTATGCAAATATACACCTTAATTTTTTTTTTCTTTTGCAAATAAATATTTCATATATTAGGAAAAGAATTATCAAATATAAATGAGAACATTATTTCAAACTGCTATTTATTTTTGCATACTTTTTGTTACTTCAATATTGAAAATTTTTTTAAACATTTGAAACTAATTGAAAATGTTGCTTTACTAGTAAAAGAAATAGAGATATTATTACATAATTTCTATTTAGAATAAATATTTTAGAGTAATCACATACGTTTACTTGTTCACATTAAAACTATCTGATTATTTGAAATTTATCACAGCTCAATGAAATTATAGAAAATTGTTAAGGCAAATAAATTAATGTGTTTCGAATCACTACACTAACATCCACTAATTAAATTTATTTGTTTGTTTATCCTTGCTAATTTTTTTCTTTCATGAAAATCTTCAAGTTTATAACAACAATTCAAGACAAGACATTTAAGATAGGATTTTATTCTTTCTAATTCATCAAAGTAGAAAACATTTTTTTGTAGTTTCACCTAAAATTAATAATCATTTCTCACCCTTTTAATTTTAGTTATATTCAAAAAGATTTTTTTTGTTTTTAGATAAATTTGTAATATAGAGATCTCAACGTTTAATTTAAGAATAAAATTTTTACGTATAATCCTACATTTTTTTAAAACTTTTACAAGTTCAATACATTATTTTATGTTCATGAAAATTTCAAAATTTAGACATAAAATTTCCTTTCATTGAAATGATTTTCACTGAGTTTTATCCTTTAATGTCACTGATTATTGATTTTTGATTTTAAAATTATAACCTGAAAAAGATAGCACAATTAGAATAAATGAATATTTTTCCTTAACATATATATATATATATATATACATATATATAATGTGATAAATTTTATGTCTATTAAAATATAAAGTTAAACATTGTGTGTATTAAAAATAAAATGTAAACTTTTAGTTTCTTAATAATTCAATTTTATAATATTGCTTTGTTTGAAGTCTAGAATGCTGAATTTATATAACATATTGATTTCTTACAAGTTAAGAGAGACATTTATATTTAATGAAATATAAATTTTAAAAAATTAATATTATATAATCCAGAATTGGTAAGCAAATTTTAGGGAATTTATAATACTTATAAATCGCTGCATGAATTTGCATTTATAGTGAATTTACATAATCAATTAAATAAAGTTGTAAAATGATGCCACTTTTTAAGTTTGTTTACATAAATATGTTCTTATTTTGATAAAAAGCATATATTAAGTTCAAAATTAGCTGAGATAGAAGACTCAGCTAATCTTAGAAATGATTTAATAGACTCCAATTTGATAATATGGACTGTTTAAATTATTTCCTTCAAAACTTTATTAAATAGTAAATGTGAATTGACTGTTTCCAATTTTATTGAGCTAGAGTTTCACAGGATTCTTTGTATTAATTAACTTTAAACACGAAATTGTAATTATGACAAATTTTATCAGATGCCTTTTATTGCCTATCAAAAATATAATTCACGATCATGTTTTAAGTTAAGATGTTGATACTGTGAGTACATTATGGTACTAACTCAAGCTTCTTATTATACGCAATTTAATGAGTAAGCATCAATATTTCAATGAGTAAGATGCCTTTTTGGGAAACAGAGTTTAAATTTCTAAGAGGAATTAGAAATAAATCATTCGCCTATCTATTTTACCAAGGTAGTGATTTTTTTGTCTTTACAAGATTATAAAAGAGATTAAAGTTAATAGTTTACATAATTAAATATGAACTGCCATTTCCTAAGCATTTCTATAGATTAATCAATCATTTAATTTTTTTATTTTAAATCAAATGTAGAAAAATAATCAGTAATTTTGTTTTTAAGTAAAAAAAAAGTTTTGAAGCACTTAAATGTTAATGTTACCTTTAAGCACTAGTAAGCGCTTAAATATTAAAAGTTAAAATAATTTAAGATTTGCTTGCTGAAGAAAATCCACACATATTTGCAAATTTAATTACAGTTTATAAACTATTTGTAAAAAAATGTGTAATTCCTTATTATTAATAAAATCTAGCCAAATGGCAAAATCAAGATGTATTATAAAGATAATAAGAACAATGTTTCATTGATAAAATTTAAAATAAATTATTGATAATCAGATGAATATTTTAAACATTATTGAATATTACTCTACTTTGTAGTATTGATTATTCACTTAAAAAATTTCTATGCATAAATTTTAAAATAAAAATAATTGTGAATATCATTTTGAGAAAGTTAAAAGGTTTTATAAGAAATTTACATGTTTTTTTTTTATTTTCGTAATAAATTTGAATATCAAATATCTTATTTTGGACAGACCCAATCAAATCTTGGAAAAACCTTGTTTGAATATCATGGTAGAATATTTATTCTAGTATGGCGGTAGTTTTAATGACGGAAAAAAGAAATGCAAATACTAGTGTCAATTTTTCAAAATCTATAAAGGCTCAAAATTATATGATAATATTTTCATATATTTAATTTGATACATATGAGCCACTACATTAAAGATATCTTGCTTTAACACAATATAAGTATTACAGGATACACATGTTTATGTTCTAAAACATACAGTAATAAAAAAACAATTTTTAAATTATAACTGCATGTATATTTCAACATTGCTATTGTTTAAAAATTGATATAAATACTGCGTTTGATTTCCCGAAATTATTCTGTTTCTGATAGTAATTAAATGTTTTTAATTTAATAAATCCCTCACAATGCGATTAACGTATTATGGTCTACAATATGTAACTAACAAAAATATTAAAACAACAATAATATTCTAGTGAAACAGAAATAAATATTTATGCCCATAAAAATAATTTGAAGAATGTTCATTATTTTAATAATTATTCAAAGAGTTCTTTAAAAAGTTTTTTTTTTTAAAATACAATATTAATCATAACCTTTCCTGATATGATACTTTCCATTCAACAGCTATTGAATACAAATTAAATTCAATTTTGTTTTGCTAGTATCCATAATAAAATCATTCATTTTATTTCAATGAAATTAATTGCAAATATATAATTGTTACTTTTAGTCTTTATTGTTTTCCTAATCGTACGATTTTAAAAATTTTGGAAAGACAAACACAATCAAACTTAAATTTTTCATTGCATTAATTTTATACTTAATTTTTTTTATTAGTAAAAAGTTAAAAAATAATAGGATACGTTTATCCTATTATGGTTATGTTTTTGAAAAAAAATATATAAATATACTTCTTTGTTTTATATTTGCTAATAATTTACAAATTAATAAAAAAAAGCAAGATTAAAAAAAAATAGCTATTATGATTTAGTAAAATGATATCCTGCGATTATATATAAACACATACATAAATTAAACTTGCTGGATAAGAAAAAAATAACGAAGTGTAAAAGTATTTATTTTACTCTTTTTACATTTGTTAAAGTACATAAAGCTAACCCATTAACTACATTATTTTGCTTAAAGGCAGCATAAAAAATAATTAAAATATCATGAAACGGTTTGAATTAAATAATAGATTTTGATCATGACATTTCTATAATTTGCCTAGGAAAGCAATAATATTCATTAAAATATTTTACACATGCCTAATACAATTAAAGAATTAGCAACTCAATGACAAACAATAATTCTGGTTATTGAAGGTATTGTATCATTGATAAGAGAGAATATTCCGGAGAATGAAATATTTGAAATGGGAAAAATGAGCCACATTCAATTGAAGATCACAGACATTTTAATATTTCAAAGCCATTAATTAACATTTATAAATGTGATTACGTTTCAATGCTTGGATATCATGGAAATAAGTATTAGTTATTGAACTATTCACATTTAGACATAAAATTACAGGTTGAATAAAGATATGTAAAAAAATATCAATTATCTGAAAATATAATTTTAAACTTCTTCCAGAAATGATAAGTGAAATATAAAAAATTTTGAATAAAAGTAATGTTTAAATATACATTTATAGAATATTTAAATGTGTCTTAATTTTTCTTTATTAAATCTATATTATTGAAAATAAGATAGTTGTTATTAATTAAATAAATTAATTTTCTTTAATTAAAAAATAGAAAGTATATGTCTATTTCATATAAAGTATGAAGCAGCAATTTCTGAAAAATAATGATTAAGAAAAATTATGATATTACAAGTCAGAAAATAATTTAATAAATGTGTAAAAGGTGAATTTTTACTACCAGCTATAGTAAAACTTTGATCAAAAATCTATAAATATCAATACGTTTGTTTCAATATAATCAGTAAAAAGTTTAAAGAAATATTTCAAATAACTGTATTTTTCTTGAGAAACCTTTGTAGACTGCATTTCTGGCATTGAAAATCTAATTAAGGTAACCCTAAATTAAAGATATGCGTACATTTGAGTAATTAGGATGTAAACACAAGAATAACATCTTAATTTAAATATCTAAATTATTAGTCCGGCCTCTAAAACTGCTTCAGCTTTAGTATTTTTCATTGTTCATAAATTTAAAATTATGAACTTGAAAATTCTTGCTTGTAACTTAACGCTTATTTCTTGAAAAACTAAATTAAGATAATATTATTTAAGAAATATTAAATACGTTGAACATTATCAAAATTGTTTACTCCCTTGTATTTGCAGCATGAAAAGGATTCCAGCATTAGTTACGTAAAAATTGAGTTCATTTAATGCGTATATATA
>JAPDSC010006482.1:116296-138467 GCA_026290005.1 Latrodectus geometricus
ATATATATATATTCTCAGCTATTGATGCCATATAAAATTTTAAGTATTTAAAATTGTATTTTTTCATGAAATAGTAAACAGTTCTAATTTAAAATTTCAGAAAGAATATGCCAATAAAAATATTTGTTTACAAAACATCAAACAGTTTTATTTAATAAAACTAATAATTAAATTTTTAGCATAAGAAAAGAATCATGGTAAAATCTTTAGCATAAATCAAAATTCTCTCTCAATTTCATTAGAGCAATCTACATTATATTTAATGTGAAGTTGTTCAAATATTCAAAAATATATTAATAAATAAAAACTATACATTATGCTTGCAATTGAAGTGTTCGATTCAAAGTTTTACTAATTTAACCTGAATTGTTCCAAAGGTAGAACTATCTCACTTATGATAGACTTTTTAAAAATATAAAAATATTTTATTTATAAAAACCTTATACCTATTTTTCAATTATTCTATAGATTTCTTAAAAATTTCACAAAAACATAAATTGTTTTCCTATATTTTATTCAATAAATTCAAGTGAAAAATTTGTATACTTTGTTACACCTAAAATATACTACTGGTATTTAATTATTTTTAATAAATTTCTTTTGTTTGTATATATTACATTTAATTTAAAGATGAAAAATTACAATCATTGTTTTACCAAATCATTGTAAGCTTTTCATAAAATATTACATTCCTCTCCTCAATAATATATTTCAGATATAAATTTATTGCTGAAAAAATCCTTCAAATTATAAACAGAATTATTTGGATTTTAATAATTAAAATTATTTTTTACAAATGCATTGCGAATTTATATTGTTTAATTTTTTCCAATTTTTTATCTGCTAAAAATATTAATAATTATCGTGATTAAATGATGTGCTTTAAAATAAGGGAAATCATTTGCCTATTTCTCTTAGGAAGTTGGCAAACATAGTTCATATTTATTTCTGTAAAATCTTAAAAATTTTATAGAATCATTTCATACAATATTTAAAATCATTTAGCTATTGAAACCAATATGTGCATATGCTTAGCAAAATGATTAAAATAATATGAAAGCTTAGAAAAATAATTAGAGAATTGATAGTTTTTTTCAATTTTTTTTAATTGTTGTCGTCATTGTTATTACTTAATAGGAGGTTATATCTTAAAAGGAAGAAAATAAATATGATATTTGTAATATATTTTTATATTTAACTTTAAATTAAAATTATAATATGTTTAAAAGTCAGTTATGCAAATATCAGTCTTTAAAATTTGTAATAAATAATTTGAACCTAAGTCTTTGAAATCTTTCACTCATTATTTAATGAAGCTTAAGAAACAATAAATGCCAAATAGCTTTCAAAATAAAAGCAAAATAAAAGTAATTTATGAAAACATTTTACAGTTAAAAACACCAATTTTATTGTTTTTCATAAATTATAAATATAAAATTCAAAGTAAATTATGCATCAACTATAAATTTATTGATACAGTGACTTAAACAAAGGAAAATAAAATCCTACACAATAAAAAATTAACAAAACGGCTTCCATTTATATATAATTGTTTGCAATGTTTTTATTAAAATACACTGCACTTACAAAATTTGAATATTCATATCGTGAAACATATTGAAAAGCCTAAATAAAATCTTACTCAATGTAAGAACATTTTATGAACATTTGAAGAGTAAAATGCTCACAATTTACAATGGGAAAAAGTAACGTAATCATGTATTTAATATTTAAAAATGGAAATAAAACACAGTGTATGTGAAATGTTACTATAATTTCTTAAAGTTTAGAAATACTTCAGATCAATTAGATTAAGGGGCTGAAAAGCATATGACAGACCAAATAATAAAAATTATTTGGTATATTTAAAACCTTTTCACATTAAAATATTAATGCAAACAGTTAAAAATGGTTTCTTGCATAAGGAATGTAAAAACAAAATTCCAATTCATTTTTGGAAAGTGAAAAGGCTATTTAAAGATCTGAAATGGTTGGTTATTGAAAGGAAAAGGTTTTTCACTATTTTTGGATTCTTGAAAGGAGAGTGAAAAGGAGAAGTAAAATCAAATATGTTACTTTGAATATTGAAAGTTTCCTTCAACTTGTTCTTTTATAGCGTAAAAATCACATTTGATTTTTCTATGTTCTTATTTTCATTGCAATAAAATAAGAGCAATTTATTCTACACTTTCTACTTAAATGTTGATATATCTTATTAATATTTTAGAATCCTTTTTATTTTTTTTGACAGTCAAAATATAGTAAAACATCGCAATGTTTTTTAATAAATACACTTTTCTTTTAAATAAAACAATAAAGTTTTTAAATATGTATAGATAGATAAGTTAATATTTCAATAAAATTTCGGTGAAAGTTTTCTTCAAAAAATAAATCTGTAATTTATTATATACTTTTCCATTAATGTAAGCAGAATGCTATTTATACTATAAAGAAACTATTTTGTGTTAGTGCTACTTAATTACCATATTCAATAATTGTTAGGATGCTACTTTTAATTTTATTGTAGCATCATAAAAAACTACAAATAGTATTCCAATAAGAAAATTTCACTATAGGATATAAAACAAATATATTAGAGTGAAGTATTTCGATTACAACTACCTATCCTCCACAGTAAGGTGAAAAAGGTTTCAAACTCATAAAGCCATGGATCCACCAGCATGCCAGTTTCAAGCCGTATAACGGTACATTGGATCAATCATGGTCAGGAGTGTTTTTGGTGTCACTCTTTGGGAACTTTAATGCTTATTCCAAAATTCACTACATGAAAACATAGAGTTGCTTCTTTGATGTTTGTAATCTGAACGTAAGTAAATAAAATTTCTCTTTTTATTGTTGCTGATCTATTAACTATCTGACATATGTCAGATCAGCTCCAGAAGATTTGACACCCAAATAGTAGAAGTCCTTTATAATTTAGTCCTATATCAGAAATATCATTATCATTTAAGAAATTATTTCTAATGATTTTCTTCTTAAAGATGGGCTTAAGCCATTTTTTAAAAATTATAGCAGTAATATTTTCACGTAAAATGCTTCTAAATTCAGACAAGGATATATAACAATTATTCATGTAATAGTTCCACTTTATACAAAAGTGTAAATATATGTTTCCAAAATACTTATTCTGTTCCCATTTATACATAGAAATTTAAATTAATAATTTAAAAATACTTTACATATCATTATTCAGCAGCTGTATAAATTTTATTACTAAGCATTTATTTATATAAAATACTGGTCATAGTCGAATTTCATGAGGACACATTTTATTCAATTATCGTATTCTAAAAATATTAATAAATCAGTGCAAATTGTTACTTTTTACTTTTTTTATTTTTTTTTACCATTATTAACTGTATATTTTACTATTTTTAAGCATTATATCTTTATAAATATAAAATTCTTTCTCTGAACAATATGTGAAAATATTTGAGAAATTTCATTAAAATATATTAATTTACATAATATTTGTGTTTTTCGTTCAAAACACAAATTAGTTTTTTTAAAAATGTTTGCAAAATTAAGTTTATATTTAATAAGAAAAATTCACGTTTTAAAATCATTCGCGTTAATGTTGATATAAAAAAATTATTTTTTAAAGTTTATTCATGAGTTATTTTTATAATTTGCTGAAAAGATAAAAAAAGTATTTTCAAATGGTTATATAAAAAAACAATCTACACATATAAAAAAAAAACAAATCGACGCTCAAGTACTTCTTCTCTGTTTGGAATCATTATAAGTATGTTAAAATAAGAAATTGATATATATATATATATATATATATATATATATATAATCGTCCTTTTCCAAATTTTCAATAAAAGCATATTAGCTTTATTTGTTTATTTTCTTACATTTCGAAGTATAAATTGATTTTATAAAAATGTTATTCTTTTACTTCTAATAATTTATACATTCAGTGTTTGTGTGGTTTTGAATTACTATAAATCAGACATTGCCAAATGCAGTAAGTTTGAGGAATATAATTAATTGCTAATGTCACAGTTCTCATTTTAAAAGATAGAAAAAGTAAAAACTATAAATTGAATGACATCAATTTTATTTCTTCAGAGATCAATCTTCATCTATCATTCTTTTCCTACAAAATAAAAAAAAAGATTTGTTATTGATGAAGTAGTGTATACTTTGACAGAATGGTTATCTTCACTGTTGTCTCAAATTACATTGTAATTCTGAATGTTGTTTTCGAAAAGAAAAATTGTATTCAAAAATAATTTTATAAATTCTGGATGAAAGGAATTAAATGTAGAGATGTAATTATATTTTATTTTATCGATTGTTTCTTTTAAGAAGAATTCAAAATCTTTTTAAATAATTGCAAAATTAAAATTTTAAGATATACCTGCTAACCTTGTATGAAACATTATTTTGTATGAAAATTTACTTTTTACATTACGAATGTAATAGTTCACAGGAATCTGTAATAATAAGTATTTTGATTATTAGTTTGAAAATTAAAGAGAAAAATTGTAGTTATTTTCAAAAATAAATTGTTTTCTTAGGTTAGTGGCAAAAAATGAAGGATATTACACATTTCGAAAAATTGCAAGTATTTAATAATTAATGGGGAACAGGACTATTTGTATTTGTTTGAAAGAAATACTATTTCAATAACAAGTAATCGAATTTGCTTAAAATCAGCAATTAAAAATGTAATAAATAATCAGTAAGTATCTATAATTAAGTATCAGTTAAAAAAGTAAGGTAGTAAAGTGATTTTTAAAATCATTTTCAAATACACTAATTAATAACAATACTTTTACATTTTTAATAAATTCATGATGCTCTTTTTTACCACAAAATCACCTTTAATATTAGTTTGGGGAAAAAGTTATCCATTATTTTTTCGGTAGACATCTTTAGTGATCGCTATCTCGTGAGGTATCTATCAAACAATATCAAATTTAGGCTCATTGGAAAGGTGACATTTGACACTAAAAAATTCTCTTGCGGATTTTTGTTTGATTAATTCAGTTATGAGTACAAGGTTTTAGAAATAGAAGACAACAAACAGAAAATTCGATACATTTTAGTTTTTCTTTTATAATGGCGAAAACGCTAACGAGGTGGCTAAAATTGTGAAAGTTGTTTATCGTCCTATATATGACTGTAACAACCAGTTACGCACAAATTTGGTTTCGTCGATTCCGTTTGGTTATTTGGATGGTAAAGATGCACCTCGCATGGATACAACATCGTCGAGAATGTCTATAAAATCAAAATTTATAAAACTTGACAGTATGTCATTATTCGCAGTAGGGCACAAGACCTAAAAATCTACATGAAAACTGTTTTAAACCTACTTACAAAGCGAATCTGAAAGAAGTTACAAAAAGTTCACGTAAAAGTAATGGATTTCTTTTTCCCCAACCTAATATAATAAAAATATAATAATTTTAATTAAAATAGTTTATTATTATTTAACATAAGAAGAAAAATTATGTAACTTTCTAGATTACATTTGAAATAATTTAATAGATAATAAATATATTTATTTTATGTCATTTGTAATTTAATCCACTATAGAAATGCCTAAGTATGTCCTAATTGTACCTAATTTCGTAATTTATCACAACAAAAAAAATATTTGATTTCAAAATTAAAATTCATTTCATTAAAATATATTTAATTAGGAGTCTTATTAAAGACATTATGTTATTCAAAGTAGAATATAGGAATAATGAAAGAAAAATCATTGAAATGAACATAATTATAAATCAGTAAATAACACAAGAAAACAGAAGACACTTTTAGTCAAACAGGGAAGATTTTGATCAATTGTGAAGTTATTGTTGATATAAACTTATAATATGTGTGTTACACACTCACACACACACATGGCACATTCTCTGGTTAGCTGTTTAGGTTCTGTTTAGCTGGTTAAGTATTCGGAAGTCTTCTGCCTCATCCCTGCTTCTAAATTACGAATATTCCAACCCAGCTGCTTCCATCTAACTGGTAGAACCCAACTCAAGTTTAGTTACAGGGAAGCATGTGCGTGCAACAACATATAATTAGTTTATATTATTTTGTAAAAGAAATTTATTTTTTATATATGGATTATTCTCTGCTGTGTGGATAGTTGATGTTATTATATTACATGTTTTCAACGTGTCTCGCTTGTTGTAATTATAAAATAGATATTTGTTAGGCAAGAAAAGTAACATGTTTTACAAGAAAAATATGTTTTATGTTTACAAAATTTTGTATCGATATAGATTGATGAATAAAATTTGTTGATGATTTTATTACACTAATTCAAACTTTTTGTTAATTGCAATTCAAAAGAGTATTTTTAATTCGTTTAAAGCAATATTTTTATTTTATTATTTATAATAGCTGCATAATCATTCATTTTGCACAGCTGCATAATCATTCAGACAGTTTTTATTTTTAAAGTAATTTTAACTGATTCATAAATACATTACGATCAGGGATTTATATAAAAGTCAAGTGTACGATCTCAACCATTGTTTAAATTACTATCGATGATGTTCTTCAGAATTTATAACATTATTTTGGATTTGAATTGAAAAAAAAATTGACTGTCACTGAGCAATAATAGAGTTTTTTATAAGTTACAATTACTCATTTTAGATCCAATATTTAAACTCGAGGAATATTTTCATGGCAAATATCTATTTGTTTGAATGTGAATGCCAGAAATTTAAAAGCAATTGTTAAATAATTAATTTATTTTTTTGTCTCTTTAATAATTTAAATATATTATTTAAAAATGATTTTAAATTCAAATTGCTTATATATCTGTGAAAAATCCAAGAGTTTAACAAACATTAAATTTTAGAAGTCTAAATCGTTAATTGAAAAGTCATCAAATAATCAGAAAGTCATCAATATAAAACGTCATCAATATGTTATGTAACCTATCGGTCACATGAGATATTGTAAATGAAATGAAATGAATCATTAAATGTAAAGATAGATATTGTATGTTTTTTTTTTTTCTGGGTAACTCTAAGTGAGATGCTCATTGATTAAATGTACCCTAATTATCTTATTCCCTCTAATAAAATTTATAATTATTTGTATTTAAAGTGCTCTAAGAATATTTAATGCATAATTCATTTGTACTGAAGGTAAGGAAGTATTCTATAGGAGAACTGTTAATCAGCTGACGTGCTCAAGTATATAAAGAAATGCGTTCATAGAAAGGTAATTCAAGTGACAAATTTTAAAAGTATATGGAAGTATAAATTAATATGAAAAATACTTTTTTCTTCTTAATTCCAAATTTTCACTTAATTTATTATATCTTTACTCATAAGTGTGAATCTTAGATACAGAAATACAAACCTAACAAACAAAGAATATATATCTTAGACTTTTGTGTCTGTAAGCTGGCATTACTTTATTATTTCTTTATAAGAATAGTTTATTAAGAATATTGATCTTAAAATGTTCAGAAAATACACCTCTGAGTCCTAAAATAATGTTTGGATTAAACATGATTTCTATTAATACTTTTCAATTCAAATTCAAAATAGGAAAATTGCAACGTTAAAGCAAATATTTTACAAACTTTATACACTATATTTACATTTTTCTTTCCTTTTTATGCATACAAGATTTATCACGAATATTATCATTCACACATTTTGATGAATTCCCTGCTATATATAGAATTCCTTTTTTGTTTGTTACTGACAGAAAATTATAGAAACCGTAGATTTATTGAAATCAATTATTAGAAAATAGTAATATTTTATTGCTTAATTTTTTAAATAGACAAAAATCCCAAAATAGGTTTTTATACAACCAAGTTATGTTACTTTTTGAAACTATAACAATACAACAATCATGATATATTGTGCATTAAGTGAGAAGATGTTTAAATATTTAGGCATTAGTCCAGGGAAAACATGTACAGCATTTCGAAACTTCAATTTGATTTCTAACAGCCATTTTTAGCACATCAATTTTAAACCAATATTTGACTTAATGCATTTATTGAATATCTTTTAAAATTAGATTTTCTGCATTTGTATGATATAGGTATTGTAAAACGGGTATATTGATACTGGAAGTAAATACTGGAAACATTAAATTAGAGTGATGCAACGCCTTTAAATATTGTATACATTTTATACAAGCAAAGTTGCATTATAAAACACATGGGGAAAAATCAATAGAAAATGTACATTTTGTTTTTCATTTTTTCTATCAAAATTTACTTTATTATTTTCTGTCTTTTCTAATAATTTCTATAAGGTTATCTATTACTTTAATTTAGATTAAGTTTTTGTCATTAATCCAGTCTGTATGAGTTTCAATCAAATTCTGATAAACATACATATCTACATTTTCATAAATAAAAAACTAAATTTCATAATATGTTCATTTTAAATAAAATAGAGAATTTTTGAATATACTAATAATTTAAATTAGCTGAAATAATCACATTAATAATCAAAATGTGTTGTAGATCGTAATAGCATGTTTCATAGATCTTTATATAGAACATTTCATAGAGTATTCATATTAACATTTGATAGAGCAAACACTCTGACTCATTTTACTTTTTTTACTTTTTCGAATATATTTCAAAAACATTTTATACAATACAACTTATATTTCTTAGCCCTTTTATTACAAACTTACCTTAAACATTATATTTTAATGGATTGTATATATATTCTTCACTTTAATGTTAAATGCATTTTCCATGCTGCTTTTCGAATAGCATTTTCAATTTTAATCATTGCGTGGGTGTAATTCACAAATAAAAACATTTTAATGTTTTCACCAACACTTCTATCTTTTTTAACAGGATGATGAATTATATTCTCTAGGTATAAGAATTATTAAGAATTCAATATCAATTTAGAAATGTATATTAATTTTCTTGTTATAAGATACCTAAGTTAAGTCCAGGAATTCTATTTGCGGATTTTTTTTTTACAATAAAGAGAACATGTTTATAGATCGATAGTTGTTTTGAATATTAACTAATAACACAATTTTATAAGCCCTTCTTTATATTATTATAGAAATGGAAATAAAGAAATTGTGTTTTAACGTTCATAATATAATAATTACATGTATATTTACTATCACCACATTATCAAGTTCTCTGTTTTAGTTGAATACAATAAATCTAACGAATGTATTCGAATTCTAATTTATTTCTTTTTGAATTTCCTGCCATATGACTAGCATAAAAATTCCTGCGACATGACTAGCATCATTTAACTTAATATCAGTAGAAAAGTAAACAATGGGTAGGGCATATAGGGATATCATTGACAATATATTTCCATTAATATATTTCTCACTAGCCGAAATTTAAATAAATGAAAATGAAATGTTCAATACTATGAGCTTTAATTTATTTAAACCTCTTTTTTTTAAAAAAAAAAAGAACAAGGTATCTGCTTGAATTCTTGTTTCCTAGCTTGCTTTGACAGCACAAATCTTTTCTCAAATATTTTAAAATTATCTTAAATTTAATTTTTCAGTTTTATTAATTTTATTATTGTAGAATGAATATTTGTGTACATCGCACGTGTTTTTTGCTTGCTTTAACTACCCCAAAAAATTTTCAAAAATCTTTAAATTTTTCTAAACATTTTTTCAATTTTTTTTATTTGTTTTTCTAGAATAAATATCTGCATACTTCATACTTGTTACTCCTGTCGAGTATTGCAAAATAGTTGCATTACAGTTTTATGTATTTAACTATAAATAATAATAAATATAATAATATAAGTTATTACTATATATATATAAATATAATAATATAATATAACCATAAATATTATAATATAAGTTCTATAATTTATTAATTAAACTAATTTATTTGACAACAATAGATTAAAAATGAATTATGTGATAGTAAATTCTCTCTACTTATACAAACTTATCAGATAGCTCACAATAAAGTTAATTCATTCTTTTATAAAGGTTTATATTATTATTCCAATCTCTATAACTGTTTAGTTGAAAACTGTATTCATTAGTTAGAATTTATATTTCTATTTTAATAACTTCTAAAAATTTGGGTAATGAATTTTTACCTAAATGCCTAAATCATTTTTTATTTCATATACCCTCTTTTTCAGTAATTGCGCCATGAGGGAGTAATATATGTCATGGTAACAATGTCCTCCATAGGAAATGGTACCAATGGAAGTGGAAGACCAAACCTGGTCTGCTTGGTCCCTGCTTCTAAATTACACTTTCGGAACCATGATACACGCCCACTGGTGTCCCTTTATATAAAAAAAAGTTACATTTATATTTTTGAGGAATAAACGTCATTTCAATAACTGCTTTATCATTTTTTTTCTTACTTTCTAAAATATTATTTTGACCCAGTGTAGAAGACAGCCTAATATGCTAAGTCTGTGGCGAGGTATTTTAGTAACCGCAGCTTTTTAAGGACAATATGCCATGTTTATACATCGCAAGGGAGAAAACCCTGAAAAATTTTCAAGATTTAATTCGACAGACGTGCGTACTGAAGGCAGAAGGGCAACATCCCTCTCTAACAGTAGCTAGGATCGAATCCGGAACCCTTTACACCGAAGATCGCTGTTCTACCACTTAACTAAAATATGTCGCAAAATCTCAAGGGAGGAAACCCGGGAAAATTTCCATGATCCAATTGGACAGACTTGCGTACTGATGGCAGAAAGGCAACATCCATTTCCAACAGTAGCTAGGATCGAATCTTAACTTGTAAGGTTATTTATAACACTGTGACAATAACGCAAAAAAAGTTAATGAAATAAAACTTCAATGGTAAAGCTAACAAAAACAAAAAGATTGACATTTATTTTATTAAGTTTCTCAGTTAACATTTATCTGGCGTCATCAAAATTTATCTTGCGAGCTAACAATGTATGACAGAAGTGCTGGTATGTAATTATCTGAGACAAAAGTTTCAAAATGAACAATTTATTAACTTTTTCTATAAAGTGAAAATAGTTTAGTGAAACATATCATCCAACTCATATGGTACTTCTCTTGTCATTTAAAAAGTAATTTATGAATGTCATAAGCATATTTACAAGAACAGCAATATTATAGAAATGCTATCATTGTAAAAATCTAGTAAATGCTAACATAAAAGTTGAATATATATGAATAATTACCTGATTGCCTTTGTTTAATAATTAAATAATTATTTTACTAGACATTTGGCAGTTAACTTTCCTGACTGTGTTAAGCATTAAAATTTCAACATATAAAAAAATAATTAATTAAAGCACAATCAATATTAATTCTTCTTGTAAATATTTATTATTATTTCAAAATCTATTAAATTAAATATAAATGAGAATGAAAACATCCCCATATATATTTTAATAAATTTTGAAAAAATGTTTAGATTTCATCGATTCTTTAAAAGTAATGTGTGTGCGAAAATATCATTATTAAATAGAAAGTTATATTGTCATTAAATAGAAAACTGTAAAAATATTATTGTTATTAAATAGAAAATTAATGCATTAGATGCTCAATATTTTAACTCCAAAATATAAATATGCAATGATTTGGAAGTTAAAAGACAAAATTAATTTTAAAATCATATATAAATATTGTATCAAGATACATAAGTCCTAAGATAAATAAAGGAAAATATTTTTATTTTAGCAATGGTTTTAGAATCTGTGCTTCTTGACCTATCTAAAACTTAGTTTTCAGGCTTCAATATCACATGGGAAAACACTTATCTTCTCAAATAGAGATAAGGATTAGAACAAGAAAGATTGTTTAACATAGAAGAAAGATCTGAAGCAGAACTCCAAGATTGTAAGTAACATATTTTTCACACTTAGTTGTTTCTTGAAAGAACTTTGGAAAACCTTTTCTGAAATGTTTTGTTGTTAGAAGAATCCTTGCAGTAGATAACCTTTCTTTTAAAAATAATAATGAAATCAAAAATCTTTTTGATATTTATCAGAAATTGCTCTTTAATTTTTCTTTATCAGAAAATGTATTTATTTTTCTTAAAATACAATTGCTTTGAAACTTTATTTCTTGTTAAATTTTAAGAAAAAGTCATACATGATAAATATATTAATAATTAATTATGCTTTTAAATTTTAATTGTAAATACCATAACTTAAAGTTATTAAGTATTTAATTATTTTTTGATTAAATGTTTTTAGTATAAAACTGTAAATGACTTTGCATTTGCATGTATTTGGAATCTAAGCACTAACAATACAGTTTTGACAAAACTAATAATAATCAAATTTTTAATAATTTTATAATATGCTTTTGATTCAAAGTTCTTGCGTGAATAAATATTATCATTTATTAAAAAATCATATTCTGTCATTCTTTTTTCTTTATATAAACGCCTATTTTTGAAATTATTTATACTATTTGAAGTTGGGTAGACAATAATGGTTACTAATGTGTTATTTACCATACATATATTTTTTTCTTTTTAACCCATTTCCTTTTGAAAGAATGTTACTAAAAGCTTATTATGTTTGTCTGAGAGATGAAGTTTAAAGAAATTAGATAACTAAATATACAGAGGAAATGTATACTACCAATAATTTTATACTTTCAAGATGAAAGTATATTAATATTTAATATTATACTAATAAATTTATTTATATTTCTTAACATTTATTTGTTAATTTATTAATATTTAACTTACTTTTAACATAATGAAAATTGATTTTTTGTTGAATATAAGGTATGCAAAATAAATTATATTTCTATGCGATTGTCAAATTTTAATGAATTAAATATTAAAATGGCAGAACGTACTTCAACTAGTTCACATATAAACTCGTTAAACTTCTTCCGAAATGCAGTATTAAAGAAATATTACAACTATAAGATTTTTATTTAAAATGTTTTTAAATATTTTAGCATTTTTATTAATATTTGGTTTTAAGATGTTATGAGAATGTTTCAGATATTGAAGTTTAAAACTGAATTACTTAAGGTATAAAAATTCTAATTTCACGTATTAATATAAAGTATATTATATTTCAATTATATAAATAACTGAAAAGTTGAAAATTAATATATAGGAAACTTTTATAAATTAATTAAATATAATATATAAATTACCTTTTATTTACTTTTTAAATAATTACCAAACAATTTACTTCAGCTTTTTTGTATCTTTTTTCTAAAATTCTATTTGTAAAAATGCTTCATAATTCCTTTGAAACAGATTAATTAGTCAACGTGGCAGTTGAATTTTACAAGCTTGTTATTTTATTCAAGAATTCGAGTATTGCATTCCTAATTTAAGTATACAAATTTATTTTCGTTTTGGAATATAATTCAAATTCATTGCCTCTAAAAAGTATTAACCTTTGTGGATTAATTTTAGAATACCAGCATGATGTTAGTTTGAAAGCAGCTTGTCACTTATGTGAGTAAAATATAGCTCCTACGTTCGAATGATTTTTGATGAACAGGCGTAAATGAAAACAAAGCATCCACCTAAACTTTAAGCTCTGACTGATGAATAGGTGTAAATAAAATCAAAGCTTCCATCTAAATTTTAAGCTCGGACTGGCACTTTGTTGTTCATAGAACAACAACGAAACATTATTTACAGAATTATTAATTAATTAGGGATTCATTAAACATTTAAATCAATAAGCTTTTTTACCGTGTTAATACATAGTGAAACTTATATTTATTTATGTATTTTATGCCCTTATTATGTTTTCTTTGCTTGCATACGTGAGAGTTGATTGGTAGAGTAACCAATTTTTTGAATAACCGTAAAAAAACAAAGATACTTACTACAGTGAGCGTTAAGCATTCAACGTTATTTTTTGGTCAGTATAATAAGTAATAAAGAAAAGAATAAAAACTTTGATATCAACTTCGTCACATGGCGGTGATTAATTATAATGGTTGGAAATAACACATTAAAACATTGAACTCTGTTCAATATTTTAAATTTACTATATGCGTAGATAAATTACTGGGAACTATGATGTCATATGAAAGAAGTCTTATAGTTGTAAACATGTATCCTAAATAGTTTGGAAGCTCTAAAATTCTAAAGCATTTAATGATTTTATAAAATATAAAAAAAATGTATTTATAATAAATATAAAAAGTAAATGTAATAAAACTTGATTTTATTAAATATAGAAAATGATAATAATAATTATCACAATTAATTAAATCATAAGTGGAAACTATTATTTAGTTAATTGTGTTTCCTTTGAAATAAAATAATCATATTTCTTTAACATTTACCACCTGTAATATTATTCACGAATTTCGTTCTATAAAGATGTATAGTTGCATAAATAGTTTTTAAACAAAAACTGTATTTAACATAATTCATTATAAAAAACAATATATAACAGAAATAAAAACAGAACTCTTTACGTTAAGGATGAAACATAGAAACCAATTTTAATTTTAATATTTCGATAAACTATTTCTCTAAATGATGATATAAAAATATTAATAATCATCAACAAAATTTCATATAAATTTAACGATTCCAAATTTTATCATTTATCAAATTAATTTTTAAAATTATAAACTTTATTCAATTTTACAATGATTCTTGTTTTTTGACTATGATTCCTTATACCCTTAGACTGAGATATTCATCACTATATAATCTAAGGAAATAAATTAAAATCTAAGGAAAACTTAAAAATCTAAGGAAATTGGCTGTCAAACTGCAGCGTTATCTTCAAAACTAAAAAGAACGTTTTATAATTTAACATTTTTGATAATTATTGTAAAAGATTATTTTAAATAATGATTTTACCATTATCAAAATATAAATTTTTAAGAAGTAAATTTTAAAAAATTCAAGCTGCAGTTTTCAATTTAATCTACTAATAATAATTCGGTAGAATTTTTTGATAATTATTACCTAAAACTAATACGTATTATACTGATAAATAACCTTTTTTGTAAAACCAGAAAGTGGTTTTTTTGTTTGGGATTACAAACTAAATGCACATACCTCTCCAATTAGAGAATATGATAATTCAAATTGATGACATATACTGTAATATTTTTATTATTTATTGATCAACCGTAATAATCTTTGTTCATCAGAATAAGGACTTGATTTAATATTATAGTTCAAAATGTAATTAAGATTTGTGAAGAATATTTGGAAAATTCCAATATATATTTCAGAAGCTAATTATACATGTTCAAATCAATTAAGACTACTAAAGTACTAGGGACTTACATTTTTACAACCTTGCTATTATTCTACTAAATTTCTAAACGAGTATATTTTAGAATATAAATGCATGAACACCATGAAAGACAACTCTTATTTCTGAAATGGAAGTAAAAGAAAAATCACACAATCGTATGTACTTAGATAAGGATTAAGTACGGAATGTTTGCTCATCTGAGATTTTATACTGTATTTCCCATGTGGTACACCTGTAAATATTAAGATATCACTTTAGATATTGCTTCGTATATAACTTTAATATATTTTTCCGGATAGGAGAACACTGCTGTCAGCGTAATCAAAGCCCCTATATTTTGCATATGACAGAACAAACAACATATTGTTTATTTTCTCGAAAATATAAATATCTTGAATATTACACATTTTTACGATGCAGAACTTACCACTGTAAGCAATAAAATTACATAGATTTTTGAAACCTTTTAAGCGATTTGTTATCGTAATAAACATACAAAAATAATTTCCAGTGGATACAATTTAAATCTAACTGACTTATTAGGTACATCACAGGCAGTCTTACCAATGCTTTTGCAATACATTCTTGCAATAGGAATTACTGCGAAAGTAAAATAATAAATTACACTTTGGTATCAAAGTAGAAAAAAATACAGAAAAAAATGTTACTCTATTTTGGTAGATCACTGAGAATCTATATAAAAACCGATTCCAATTGAAATGTAACAAGCAATCATCATTTATTCATCATACATTATTTTACATTATTAACCTGTATCAATGTATCTAATATTAGTTACAATGGTACTTGCCTGATTCAATATTAAATTCAATTGAATTCAATTTAAAGTTTAAATTTTAATATGTTTATTTATTGTTATATGTTTTGATTAATTCTATAATCATGTTTTCAATTAATTAAAAATGCATAAATTACTGTTTAATAAGAGATATCTTCATGGTTTTAAAAGTATCTGTAGAATGAGCAAGAAATCTGTGTCATAGCAACTAATATTTACTATAATGTTGCTAGGGTGATAAATATTATCTTAAACTCAATTTAAAATTTCAGTTTCATTACATTCAATTAATAGTATCATTTATAATTAATCCCAGGATCACTTATTTTAATTAAATTGAGATACATAAGTTACTAATGAGACATATTATTATAGATATATGATAACATAGATATTATAGATACATGAGGTATATTCATGGTTTCCATGGATATATATAATGAGCTAGAAAAAAATGAAATGGCCAAATGAAGGCAAATAATTTAAAGTTCAATCAACTATTTCTAAAATTCGTTAGAAAAAAATTAATAACTCGGCCATTTTATAAAAAACAATTTTAAATATTTCACTCAAATTTCTAAAGCATTGAATCACGTTCTTAATTTTAATTTCAAATATTGTATTTTACATTTTATAGTAAATAAGTGATAATTTTTTTAATTTTTATCATTCATTTTTATAGATTTCCTCATTTTCAAAATTTTAGAAAACGGGAAAGTAAATTATCATTAAGTACACGAAACGTAATTTTCATTTTAAGATAAATTACTAAATTTATGTATTTGCTTGCATTATTCGATGTTTTATTTAAGAAGCTTAACTGTGTCTTATGAGCAATGACTTTATGAAATAATTATATTAAATTATAAAAAGAATATAAAAAAATTAATAAGTTGTTCCTATTTACTATAGGCGAAACTTATATAAAAAATTGCTGCCTTCTAATAGAAAACAGTTTTTATGTAGTAGAAGAAATATTTTTATAATGTAACTCAAGAAATATTTTATTCAATAATGTTTATAACATTTTTTAATATTTAAATATATTGTTTAAAACAATTATTATATTCTATTGTTATTGAACAGCAGTTTAATTTTTAAGGAATGAACATTAAACACATAAGTAAATATAACTATGATTAAAATTTTATAGGTTTATATGTTTCAAATATGATGCCGCAAATGGAAGAGATAAATTTCTTTAATTAAAATTTGTTTTAAACTATTTACACTGTTTGAGTCTTTTTATACATAAATTATCATTACTTATTTTGAAATATAATAATTTCCATGGTAAAAGACAATTCTAAAAAAAATGTATTTCTCTGAAATGAATAAATATGAAATTGGAAATAGAGGAAGAGTTTCATTATTATTATTATTCATCGATAGAAATATATTATTAAGTTTAAAAATTAGTTTTAGCAAGTTCGGACTATAATATGTAATTGAAATTTAAGGGCATAATAATTATAAACATATTTCGATTTATAAATTGCTTTTAAAATTAATATGTGGTATTTAATTTTTATACCTTCAAAATAATTTTCTTAAAAAGAATTGATAGTACTTATTTACATGATCTCTAAGACTAAAAGTTCTAAGCTGCTGTAGTGATTTATGATAGTTTAGTGGTTCTTACTTGCCAGTACAAAGCAAACATTAAGGGAAAATGATTTCCGATTCTTAGCGGAATTTCTCCATAGAAGTGATAGAAATGTACGCATCATTTTAGACAGAAATCCTGAAAAATATCAAAAGTGTTCGATTAAAGTAACATGATCGTTTAAAAAAAGTGAGAATCTAGGTACGTAAAGTACACTAAGTCCTGCAGGTATAAAGGGATTAAATTAAAGATGGAATTTTACCTCTGGGAGGATTTCCGCTAAAGTGGTGATCCATGTACTTCTGTTTTGATCTCTTCTCATCGTAGAAATCTCCTCTAGAAACGATTCTGGACTAAATTGTTTTCATTTACAACTATTTTATCGACCTCTATTCCTAAGGATTTGTAATCGAAGTCTTCGATCCACTTTCCATCTGTCATTTTATTTCCTTAAGGGATTTGGTTGCTCTCTGGGAATTTCTGTGTAAGTAGCAATGTCCTATTACGATGGAGAATCAAATTATACTTAAACTAAGCACTTTTATTTATTACAAGGGACTTCGAGATTTTATGAATAAGATTTAATTCGCAATAAAATTATAAAATGAAACAGATTAAGTTGATTATCATAATTTTGTCTCTTTGAATTTGCAAAACAAACATTTTATGGTTAAAAATATTAGTTCTTACTTTAAGTAATTAAAGTTTCAAATTAATAAACTTCAGACATTAATTAGATATCAATATATATATATATATATATATATATTACGTATTAATTTCAATGCAAGAATCATAGTTCATTAATGCAAGTGGTAATTTATTATATAAGTGAAATATAAAATTTGTGGCTCAATTTTACATAAATTTTCTAATGATGTTACTAGATTAAAAGATGTCCAAATGATTTTTGAAAAATAATTATAATTTTCAAAACTATTTAAAAAGTATGAGGAACCATAAAAACTGAATGTTAAAGTGAAGCATTTCATATTATTATTGCATACTGACATTATTTGAAATAGTATATATTTGAAATAACAAAACGTGACTTTTATAATAATATTTTTCCTAATTTTATAAATATTTCCTGAGTATACCTGAGAACGTCAGTTTACATGAATAGAAATGTATATAAGTAAAATTTCATTCACTTCATAATCATTGAAACTGTTTCATTAGTTATCACGTTTGTAATTATTTTTCTGTTATGATTGTATAAAAACAACTCAACCCAAGATTTGTTCTTTTTCGATTGATTGAGTTCGAAAGCACAGTTTTGTATAAAATGTTTTTGTGAAAGATTATGCTGCTCTGGTGATTTTTATTTTTGAACAGCTTGTAAAATTAAATATTTGAATAGTTTGTTCCTAACAAACAGTAAAATAATCGGATTGTATCATATTATAAGTGACATGGCGTCCGCGACTCGACTGTTTGAATTTTGAAATTTGATGGAACGAACTCAGAAAGGCAAGTGACTTTTGATAGTTGTTAAACATTTTTAATTTTATCGATATTTTGAAGAATATTTCATTATTGTTAGCAATTATGGAAATTTTGAAATTAAAAAGAAAGTCTATCAGAGCTGCATTTACTCCATTGTACAATGTTATTGATGATGTCGCCAAAACGAAAGTTGACATATCAGAGTATATGGATTGTTTGACTAAATTTGAACTTCTTAATGAAAAAAAACGAACTACTTTTGACTTTGAATGATGAAATTTTAAGTGCATTATTAACAGTTGAAAATATTGAAGAGGATATTATTGAAAACGAAATTAGGTCAGCAGATGAATATTCTCATAAATTTTAGAAGGTGAGCTTATTACTAAATCGAAAGTTTAATCCGAGTATTGATATTGATGCACAGTCATCAATTAGAGATAATATAAAGCGAAAATTTGAACTTCCACGCTTAGAATTGAAGAAATTTGGTGGAGAAATTAAGGAATGGCTTCCGTTCTGGGGTCAATTCCAAAAAATCGATGAAGACTCTGATATTGATGATGGTGACAAATTTCAATATTTAGTACAAGCAAATTCTATTTAAATTTAAACATATTATTTTATATAAAAATATAATTTTATATATAAATTTATATATTATTTAAACAAATTCTAGAGCTCGTGAATTAGTTGAAAGTTTCCCTCCATCTTCTCGAAACTATGCTAAAGCTATTGACTGCTTGAAATCTCGGTTCGGCAGAGATGACTTCCTAGTCGAATATTATGTTCGAGAGCTGTTAAAGCTTACATTGACTTTTAATACTAAAGACAAATCAATTAAATTATCAACTATTTATGACCGTATTGAAACACAACTAAGGTCATTAGAGGCTCTAGGTGTAACAACAGCAAAATATGCTACGATGTTGTTTCCCCTCGAAGAATCTTGTTTAAGTAAAGAAGTATTAAGAGCTTGGTAGAGAAACGATAGATATTTAGTGAAAACTTTAGAAGAATCTCGATTAGAAATTTTAATGAACTTCCTAAAAAATGAAGTTGAAAATGAAGATAGAATCGGCCTTGCTATGCAAGGTTTCTCTTTGAAAGAAAATTCAAAGTATTCTAAAATTAAAAAAGACATTCCAACTGCTGCGGGATTGTTTTCAGGAAATAAAAGTTCTCTTTCTAAGACGAAATGTGTTTTCTGTGACCGAGAGAACCATGAAGCAAAAGATTGTCAATTTGCTCGAAATATGAATTTGAATGAAAAAACGGCAAGACTTAAGAAACATGGTTGTTGTTTTAAATGTTAAATGTTGGCCATTTGTCTAAGCTCTGCAGAGTCAAGATAAACTGTGAGAACTGTAAGAACCGACATCATGTCTTTATGTGCCCTAATGAAAAGAGTAATGGGTCTCTCAGTTCTAAAGAATCAACTGATGTCAAGATGGTGGAACATTTTAACACATTGCCCAATCCTACAAGTACCTCAAGTTTTTTCTTCAAACTTTAATTGTACTACTTCGAAGTGAAACTGAGAATTTTGCTGTGAGGGCTCTTATAGACACTGGAAGCCATAAATCATATATTACAAAGGAGGCAGCTGAAAAAATGAAATTTCCTGTTTTGAAAGAAACAACCCTTATACATACTTTGTTTGGTGGAATTGTAAACAAACAGAAACATTTAGAATATAAGATATATGTGAGTGATATTAAAAAGTTATCATTGCACTTTCAACGTTCTTGATCAAGAAAAGAGTCGCTCAGGAATCCATCAAATGACACAAATGTTTTTAAACAAGAATTGGAGGAAAATGAAATTCAATTATCAGATGAAAAATATTCTTCCATTTGTTCTTCTACAATCCATTTGCTTATTGGTGCTGACATAGTTGGAAAGCTCATGACTTGGAAAACCCTTAACTTTTCTTCTGGAATAACAGCCATAGAAAAGTTGTTAGGTTGGACACTTTTGGGAAAATTACCTGACAGTTCAGAATGTGGTAACAATGCAATGATGGTGACAAGTTTATTTTTGAATGAATGCACCATTAGCGATCTATGGAAGTTAGAAACTATTGGAATTTCTGACCCGGCTGAATCAAAAAGGAAAACTGAAATGCATCAAGATACCATTGAATACTTTAAAAAAAAAAAAAACTCTAAAGATTAACGAAGAAGGACGATTTGAATTTGCCTTAACCTGGGTTTTGGAGGCATACAGGCTACCTGATTACAGACATATGGCAGAAAAGCGTTTGAATACTGTTTATAAGAAGCTCAAAGAAACAGGGAAGATTGAGGAATATACAGATGTCTTCAATGAATGGATTCGTAAAGGTATCATTGAGACAGTTGAAGATAAGAAGGATTTAAACGTGCATTATCTTCCTCACCGACCAGTATTCAAAGAAAATAGCACAACTACTAAAGTTAGGCCTGTGTTTGATGCTTCAGCACACTTGAAGGGCTCTCCATCATTGAATACCTGTTTGGAAAAAGGTCCTAATTTGATTGAACTTGTTAATTCTTTACTGAATCGATTTCGAAAATATGCTGTTGGAGTATCATCAGATATTGAGAAAGCATTTCTTCAAATTGAAATAAGAGAAAAGGACAGGAATTATTTGAGATTTTTATGGAAAACTGATGAAAATGTTAGGAAGATATATAGACATCGTAGAGTGGTATTTGGAATAAGTTGCAGTCTATTCCTTTTGGCAGCTACTTTGAACAACCACATTGAAAAATCTCCTGAAATTCTCTCAGAGATTGCAGAAGTTCTGATAAACTCTTTCTATGTGGACAATTGTGTTTGCAGTTTGAAGAACATTGATGAAGCAAATAAGTTTATTTTTGAATCCAAAATATTGATGTCTTCAGGGAAATTTAATTTACGAGGTTGGCAATCAAATGCAGATCTAAATTTCTTGGATGGATCTGAGAATCGAATAGTGCCGCTTTTAGGTTTGAATTGGGACTTACAAGACGATACTCTATCTTGTAACATTAAGTGTCCACAAAATGAAAATGTTATCATAACAAAAAGACTTCTTCTCTCTTTAGCGCAAAGTATATTTGACCCACTTGGCATCTCCTCTCCAGTGACTATCAT